>JAXCEF010000806.1:0-14390 GCA_037178605.1 Colletotrichum euphorbiae | reverse complement strand
TATACTAAGTAGTAGTCTCTTAGTTAGTAGGGTTTCCTATTATATTGGGGTTTATTATAGTTCTTATAATATAGGTATCTTAGTGTAATATACCTCTCTCTACTATAGCTATAGCAGATTATCTTCCTGCTCCTATTATTATTAAACCTTCTATCCTCCTAGTGCCCCTCTTAGTAGTCCCTAGTATCTAGTTTACTAGTATTATTCTAGTCTCTAACCTTTTTATATTCCTAGTTATTATTAGCATCTAGCCTATTAGTGCTGCGCTAGTCTCGCCTAGGAGTGTCTAAACTAGTAGCTTAATTATCCTAGCGATATCTAGGTGCTGAGGTATTAATATTATCTTAGTGATTTCTCGGGGTGAAATTACTAGTATTTGCTTAGTAGTATTCTTCTTATTAGTAGACTAATCCCTACTTAATATCTTATGGGATTAAATAGCTACTAAAAGCTCTGTATTCCTTACTTAGGTATTTAGCTTAAAGCGGGTTAGTAGTAAGCTATTTATTATTATAAATTATTATATTATAGGGTCTAGTTAGGCTACTATATTAACTACCTATATCTCCTCTAGTAACTAGAAAGGGCTCTCTACTTTAATATTCTTATAATAAGTGATAAAACTCTAGTAGGACTATCCCAGTCTTTAATAGGCTACCTCAAGTTATGTCTGCATGCTAAGCGTCCGGGCCCCTTTATCTAGCACCCAGTTAGCTAACTACTTTTATGTTTCAGCCTAACTAACGTTTTCAGCTTTGTTTTTATAATTAATAGTAAGGGTTAATAACTATTAACCTGCTATAGTCCCCTCTAGGCACCCGGTTATATATAGAACCTTCTCTATATCTCCTATAATATTAATTATAAAGAATCATCCTTTAATATTAAATATAAATATATTATAATTAGTCTAGGTACCCCCCTTATACCTTAAAGGTAGGAGGTATCTTCTGAAAAGATTAGCGCGATATTTCTTAGTTAGAGGGGTGCTAAACTTCTCTAAGTAGATAGGAGTGGGGTTATCTAATAGAGTTAATATTTAGCCCGTATTTAACCTATATAAGCGCTTCTACTTATATTATATCCTGAGCTTCTTCTCTACTTCTGCGATCTATGCGTCTAACTTAGTCTCACTAATATCATCCTCTAGTAGGTTACTAATATCCTTATCTTTATTACTATTATTTCTATTATTGGGGTCTTGGGGTATCTAATCTTAGGTTTAACTATTACTATTTACGTCATTATTAGGGTCCTAAGGCCTGCCTCTAGGTAAGCTGCGGGGTGCTATTTTCTTATTGTTTTTTATGCTTCGTTCTTTTAGTGCTGCTCTAATAGTCCGCGCCCCTATTATATAGGAAGAGAGATAAATGTGTTAGGTGCTGTGGCGTAGAGTGAAGGAGTTAGTTCAAAGTAGGGGTATTTCCAGTTCGACATTTATCTCTAGCCCGCTCTTCCTAACTTGCGGGGGCCCTCAACTTATCTAGAGGTCGCCCAGTGTCCCCCTAGCTACACAAGCTTCCCTTGAAACTCCCTTGAAACTACCTCCTATATCCAAACCATCCGGAACGCAGACCGCTCGTGGCACTAAGGACCTTGTGACCCTTTGTAGTCTTTTGTGATACTATTGTGAAGAGCAGGAGCCCAGTGGGGACTGCAAAGACAGCAAACAATATAACACTACCTACGAAAGGATAGGAATAATAAAAGTAGGCTCAAAAAATGCGCGTAGCGATTCGCAGATCTAATCAGGAAGAATAGGAAGAATTAGGCTTGAAGTAAAAGAGATATTATAGAAATTATAAATAGGATTATTAAGGTATAAGCCTCCTTAAGGCCAAAAAGACTATAGATAATAGTAATAATAATCCCCCTAAAAACATTAAGAACCTGCTTCTGCTCCTCTATTTTTAGACCCTATTAATAGTAGGCCTGCTAACTAAATAGCTAAGCTATCCTGTCCCATCCCAATTGTCCCCTCGAGACTCACTAAAGGACCCCTATAGGGAGTCTTAATAACTAATTAAAAACAAAGGAAATAAAAGAAATACTACTATATAGAGCCCCATTAGTAGATTTATTTTACTATCTCCTTCGTGGTGGGCGGTCTTGCTATAAAACGGGGCCATCATTAGCTTTCGCCTTCTGCCTCAGTTTATACCTCAATAACTACCTCTCCTCCTCTAGCTCCTCCTTATATGCCTTATCCTATTCTAAGCCCTAATATAACTGAAACTATCCTCCCTATTAAGGCGGGTGTGAGAAGTTATAGTAATATGCCCCCTCAGGCGTGTTCTATTTAAATCTAATCCTACTAATCTACTTATTATTATATATAGTCCTTATAATTGTAATTATGTTTATCTAAGGCTTTAGGTTAATTAGGATAGCTTAGTGGGTTTGCTAATAAGGTTCTAGAAGGCCTTATAGGTCTTGGGATAGGGTTGGGGCTCTATAAATATTAATCTTCAATTTAGTATCTAAGATAATTAAGCTCTCTATTACATATTTTAGATAATAGTAAATTTAGTAACTATAGTAATATAGATATAGGCCCCGGCGTAGGTGCAGATAGGGGTGGACTATAATAACTAGAAGGAGGATCCTGAGTTAGAGAGAAGATACTATTACTATTGCTACTAATAGGAGGCTAACTATCTATAGGGGTATAATATAATATGAAGTTGGGGGAAGAATAGTGATTTTTTAAAGTCTTCCTAGGAGATATTTATATCTCTTAGTGCTAGCCTACTTTTAATAGGTATATTATAAAACTCTAAAGTAATAGTAGAGATATACTAATTGACTAATAGGATATTAGACTCTAGGAAAATAGTGGGATCCCTCTAGACTATTTAGCTATACTAAGGTAATAGGAAGCCTTCTTAAATAAACGCTTAAGCCTACTTAATATATTAAAGTCTATATATAAAGCTATTTCGTCATTATATAGAGTTAATAATATACTAGCTAGTTAATAAGATTTATAGTAACTAATTAGGGGCTCCTAATGCTTTATATTACTCTTTGAGGTTATTTATAGTATCTATAAACCTCTAGTTACTTTATAAGTCCTATATAGAATCCTAGTAGTAGCTGCGGCCCTATACTTAGTCTACTATAATTAATGCCCAATGCGTATTGCTATAATTCAGGAATAAAATAACTATAGTCGCATTATAGATCTTGTTTTTTAGGTCTGGGTCTATAGCTTCTACTGAAGTCTTATTGGGGGTTTCGCCTAGTACCTAGGGTATGCTGTGAGGAGGAATATAATACTTATAAGGAAAGCCTCTAATTACTATATACAGCAACCCTATAAGATCGCAACTATCTATATTTTATTCTAAGATTAAGGTCCCTTATATATTATAGATATTAAATAAATAGTTAGTATAATCTACTATAGTAATCTATAACCCTTTTCTATATTATACTACTAGATAATTTATAGACTCTTTATTGCCTCTAATATACTAGGGCACTATAGGAATAGGGCGATCTTTATTTAGTATGGGATTAGGTCTAGGTCTAGTATACTTAAAGTTAGCTATATTATTATAGTAGTTATAGTAAACTTAATTATAAGGAAAGAGTATAAAGTAAGGGAATATTAATAGTTTTATAGACCTAGGCATACTAATATGTTATATTAAGTCAATTAGTTGCTATTACGTATTTATCCTCAAAAACTGCGTAATTATATCTCTCGTCCTAGCGTTCTAAATAGTGTTGAACTCTATTAATAGCCTCATCTCTTCAGTTTCTATAGCATTATCTAGTTATTAGGTCTATAAATCTCCTATACTAGGGCTAGGAGAGTTAATATCTATATCGTGGGTTAAAGGGGGATTTTAATCTTTAAAGTAATAATTATACTTCTTTTCTTATTTTAATTATATTTCTAAGCCCTTTTCTTTAAGAATGCTATCCTTGAGTTTATAAGCTATATCTTAGTTAAGCTTATATACTTTAATTAATATCTAGTATCTAGGAGTTAGCGTTTCATTAGTAAAAGTAGCTAATAATCAGTTAACCTAATTAATTCTTTTTACTATTAGTAGTCCTTTTATTAGTACTGAGATCCCAGTCTGCGAGAATATCCTGATCTAGTTAATAAGATATAAACCTAATATCTATAGTAGAGGGTTTATATATATAGTAAGCATGAGGCGTAATTATTATATAAAAACTTTAGAAATATTAGCCCCTTAGCTTTATAAAAGGCTTATTGCAATAAAGACTATTAACTATAATCTATCCTCTGCTCCTCCCCTTAACTACTAATTATTATAAAACTAGCTCCTCCTATCTCATAAGTTAAGTAGCAGACCTAAAAAGATTACTGCCCTCCTAGTAGTAGTAGCTAGGTAGATAAAAAGGATGTCTGCTGTTTCTGACTTCAATTTAGCCTCCACGCTATCTCAAAAGTCTCTATTATTGAAATCTTCCTCTATGCCTCTAATCATATAATATTGAAATAGCTAACTATATTTGACTTGTCTGATAGTGTAGTGAATAACTATAGTGATATAATTAGGCTGCATTAGAGCCTTATCCTCTAAAGCACTAATAGCATTAAATATTCCAGCTATAATATACTATATTTAGGAAGGAAGCACCTACTTGCGTAGTGCTTTTAAAGTACTAAACTAGTGCTTAATAAGCGTGCGTCTTGTTATGAGGTTGGAAGGATATATCTAGCTAATAATTAACTCTTTAGGAGGTAGGGGTATGCTGCAATAAATTATTAGTAGCTAACGTCTTATAGTTCTGCCCGGTCTAACGCCTAGGATATCTCTAATTATGTCTGCTTAAGTCCAAAATTAGCTTCTATTAGGTGTAGTAAGCGTAGGATAGGTTAACTATCTAATTGTCACGAGCCTGCAGGTAGGGGTAAGGGCGAGTTGTAGAAGGCAACTGTCTTATTCAGAGATAGTTGCGCGCGAGGCGCAGTGAAATAGGCAGCAGAGTGGCTTACGTAAGCGTGTAGCCACACTGCACGCCACCACAGCCACGCAGGGCTGCCAGTGCTGTGGTGCCGCATCGCGACACACCCCCCAGCCGCGCCTGCGGATGCTATCGTATTCTCACGACGCTCCGCGCGCGGCTGCAACTATTTTTAAATATATACAAAAACAAAATAACTGTATTTAAAACGGCCCCAAAGGCGCAAAACAAACAAAAAATAACCCCTTGATATCCCTTGGGACGTTTGTAGCGTTTGCGACTGCTGTTGTGCGACTTTGCTGATAATGACGTAGGCATAAAAGAGTGGCAGAATAGCGGCCGACTATTGTAAACAACAGTCGACCACTGCGGAGGGCGGCTGACCGCCTAAAAAAGGCGGTTTAAGGGCGTAAGTATAAATCTCCCTTCGTCGCGCGCAGCCTTTGGACTTTCCCTCTTTTTCTGCTCGGAACACTATAAATAACTGTAAGTTGAGTTTTTCCCGCGCGCTCGAAAATCCATCGCGCGCTTCGTTAGTTGGTGCGTATGCTTATCTTCTTGTTATAGTACTAATAATATATTATTACAGTATTATTAATAATGGCCCCTAAGCGTAAGGAGACTGAGGAGGAGCTTCGCGCCCGCATCGCCAAGGCGCAGGCGACTAAAGCTGCTAATAAGGCGGAGAAGGAGCGCCTGGCCGCTCTCGCTGAGCAGCAAGCCGCTCTTGACGCGCAGCTTGCTGTTGAGGCGGAGCGGCAGGCGGAGGAGGAGGAGCCGGAGGAGCCGGAGAGCGAGTGGGAGGGGGTGGAGGAGGTGGGACAAGAGCAAGAAGAGAAGGGGAAGGGCAAGGAGGTTGTTGTCGTGCGCCTGGAGGGCGCTGTTGGAGGGTCGGCTTTGGCTGGCCCTTCGCAGCACTCTGAGGCTCCCGCAACGCCTGCTGGTGGCGTCGTGCGACCTGAGCCTGTTGTTGGAGAGTCGCCTTTTGGCAGCTCTTTTTAGTAGGTCTCTGTTGTGCTACCTGGCGGTACTGTTGCTGGCGCGCGTGCTTGTTTGGTGAGCCTTTTGGCTATCTTCGATATGCCTGTTGGCGCCGCTGAGCCCTTGATTGACCGCCTTATTGCGGCTATTCGTGCGGAGGAGAGCTCCCGTTGTTGAAGATGCGCCTAAGGGTATTAATACCCTTTGCTTTTGGCGTTTGGGAGGTGGGTTAGCGGGCTGGCGTGCCTATGAGAATTGCTTTGTGGAGGGGGCTATGGCCCCGCAGATAACGTCTGCTGGCTTTTAGGCTAAATAGAGCTTATCTCTGCCCTTTAAACCTTCTTTTCTATCTGGGTGATAATATGCTGAGCGTCTGCGAGGTTTAGTAGCGCTCGGAAGCGTTTGAATTTTTCCCGGGAGAGGTTCTTAGTGAGTCTGTCTGCTAGCATCTGGTCTGTAGGCATATATAGCACCTTGAAGGTGCCCTTTGCATATTCCTAGCGAAGCTATATGTTTTGGATATTGATATGCTGTAGATAGGTTGATATTCTCTCTCTCTCTCTAACTACTAGTTAGATAGTTTGCTAATTATTATAATAGACCTTCTAAATATCCCCAAGTTCTAGAGCGATATTATAGTATAGCCTCTGAAGTACTATAGTCTCTTTAGCTATATGTTTAAGACTTAGGAGCTCTGCTTCTATTGTGGATGTTATTATAGTCGCTTAGCGGGCCGCTTTCTATTGAATTGCGCCTCTGAAGAGTATTATTATAAAGCTCTGGGAGGATCTATAAGTCTCGTTGTTATTAGCAAAAGAGGTATTGCTAGCAATGAGCAGCGGAGTCTCCTTCCCGTTACCCCCGGAGCTGCTATAGTAAATCGCGAGGTAGCGGGTAGCATAGAGATATTAGATATACTACCTCGCTGCGGCAAAGTGCTATACGCTTGGATTCGTGAGGAAGCGGGAAAGTTAGGCTATAGCGAAGGCTATATCTAGCTGTACTATTATCGCAGTATATAGGATACTTCTAATAAGCGACTAGTACTCCTTAACTTATGTAAATATAGCCTCGCCTTTATTTTTAGTGAGTTTAGTAAAAGGTAGTGGAGTAGTAGGGTGAATACTACTGTGGAGTTTGAAGCGCTTAGTAATAGTGTGGATATACTAATTATAGACTAGATAAATCCTTTTAGCTACTTAGTCACGCATAACGCGCAGCCTGAGATACTATTTAATAGGGCCTAGTTTATAAATTTCATATAACTTCTTAATAGCTTTAATAAGCTCTCAAGCTTGTTTCTTATAGTTGTGGTGAAAAAGGATAAGGAAATCGTTAATATAGAATAGGATAAGGACTCTGCGATACTTATCTTGAAATAAGTAGGGCTCTTTATTATATGGGGAGAGCCTAAGCTTATGTAGGGTTGAAGAAAACTCCTTATACTATAGGAGGGGTGCGTCCTTAAGGCTATATAGGGCCTTATTAAGCTTAATAAGCTTCTCTCGTTGTTTGAAGCTATCTGGGAGGTAGTAAGTAACTAGCTCTCTCTTTAGGTTAATATTTATATTTAAGAAGGCGTTTATAACGTTATATTATAGGATTTCGTAGTTGAACTAGGCTATAATTGCTATTACTACGCGCAGGCTTCGCGCCGCGAGTGTAGCAGCATAAGTGGAACTAAGAGAGGAGGTATCTTATATATCTCCTCTTACGCAGATTCGCGCTTTATAGGAGTTAAGGTAATTGCTATAGAATTTATAGGAGTATATCTACTTTAATAGTAGAGGGGTTAAATATGCCTTAGCCTAGTTAATAATATGCTAGGTACCTATTATAGTGAGTTTAGTGATCTCCTTCTTTATAGTAGCTTAGAATATGCCTCATAGCAGCTCCTTAAGCTTACTAACCTCAAAGTAGTTACTTGGGGGCTTTATTAGGTTCTCTATAAAGTATATAGTCTTCTGCTTAGCGCTAGGGCGCGTCTCTAAGTTATTCTAGAGGCGCGTAGAAACCGTGGAGTGGAGAGTCTTATAGCTAAGAGTGCTTTTAGTAATAGCTTCTTATTAATTAGGCAGAAAGGTTACAAAAAAGGCTTGCTAGCAGTTATTATCTAGTGAGCTTAAGCTATCTTCTAGATATATAGTTATAAGGGCTCTTGGATGTCTCTATTGAGTGCTCTATTAGGTGGGGGGCCTATAGTCTTATTATTAGTATAGATAATAGGTAAGTATTATTTTAGCTATTAAGGGAGAAGCTCTTCTAGTATTTATTAAGCTATGCTTACTAGGTGCTTAGGTAGCTAGTTCCTAAGCGTTTGAAATAGGTAGCTAGGCTGCTTTAAGCGTATCTATAGCTATGGGGGGGGGGAGATGTAATCGTTCTAATGCCTGATCCTATTCCTAGTATGCTATTGGGTTTAGGAGATTATTTAGGTGTTAGTAACCCTCTCTGCATATTAGCCGGCAGGCCTTGTGGCTTTGCGGCAGTAGTGCGAGGTGCTTCTAGAAGGGAAGCAGCTGGCGTAGAGGGCCTAAATAGCTCTCTAGGGGTATTATTTATTATAAGGTTGCTAGTTGCTTTATTAAGCACCCCTAAGGTCTTGAGGACTGCATTAGGTGATTTAATAGGTATTTTAACCTCATTAATATTTTCCTAAGTACTCTGGACGTCTAGGGCGTCTGCCTCATCGTCTGGGGAGTAGAATTTCGTCTTATTAAAGCGTATATTGCGCGTGATAATAACCTAGTTGAGCGTAGGAACCTAGATCCTATAGAGGTTATATGTTTTAGGTATATATCCTATGAGGTATTTAAGATAGGCCCTGGAGTTGACCTTATAATAGCGTCTCTTAATGCCTCTCTCTTATGCTCTCTCTAGTGGGTAAGCTCTATAGCTATAGGCGTAGAGCCCTCCCTAATATGGGTGAAGGTCCTAGTGCGTTAAAAGCGTGAGGTCTAGCTACTACTATTAGAAGTATTATTAAAACTACTTAAGTTCCTTTTGAATGGGGCTTTGCTAGTTATTTGCGGCGCGCGGGCTGATGTTATATGTGAAAATGGATGCTCCCTAGGCCTCTAATATGAGGTAGATTAGTAGGTGAGCTCCTTTTAGCATAGCTAGGGCTTTTAGAATAACCTTGCTGCCTGCGCGCTTGCCTCCTCTTATAGGCTCCTTTATATTTGCTAGTAGGAGTTCTATATTAATGCCTTATTCTGCTATCTATCGTTCGTAGCGCATAAAGCCCAGGATAGCGATTATAGCGCGCTTAATATTATAATGAATTTTATAGATATTTAGGCCTGTTTGTCTTCGCACCTAATGTTTAAATGTGAGGAGTGCTCTAAATACCTCGTTATGCTCTTTAGAGACTAAAGGGATCCTAAAGAGCCTTCTATTATACTTATCCTTAATTAGGAGCATCTAGGCATATAGTCTGCTAAGCTTCTAGTAGTTAAAAAGATCCTATGCTATTCTATAGTAGGGCTGGGGGGCTTTGCCTTCTGATGGGCTACGTGAGATAACCTAAGTGGCGTATACTTGAGTGTAGTATTTATATTAGATATGTGAGGGGGCCTTGATTTGCACCCCCCTGATATTATAGACTAGGCGCTTGAGAGCGGCCTAACCTAGGTATTTAGAGCGAAGATACTAAATGTGAGTATTATTAGTTCTTTTGGCTGCGCGGTTATATGATAGCCGCGCAGGCTTCTTGTTATTAGATAGGGCCACGATGCTAGTAGAGCTCACGGGGATCTTGGGATAAAGTGAGTAGGCAGAAATAGGGTTATATTAGAAGAATACTAAGTTGCTCTTTTAAATAAGCTACTTAATATAGGGGGATTTACTAGGCTTCCTATACTATAAAGTGCAGTTATAGCTGCTATACTAGATGCTAGCCTTATAGAGGAGCGCCTTAGATATAACATTAGTATATATATTCTTAATAATAGTAATATTATTTAATATTAGGGCGCTCTTCTGGCTTATAGTAATATTCTTAATAGTATCTGGGATATACTAGGTGCCTCTACTGAGGATAAGCATACTTATACTACTAACCTCAATTACCTTATTATTTTGAGAGCAAATAAAGGACCTAACTACTAGCTTCCTCTTATTATTAATAATATAAAGAGTACTATAGTTATTGAAGATAATGCTCTGAGAGAGGATGTGGGGGCTTTTGAAGAAGGTGAATATAGCTGAATAGGTTTCTGCTGTTTCGCCCTCGTCTGGCAATAGGCTGCGATTAATGATGCAGTAGGAGATATTGCTAGGTAGCTAGCCTCTGGAGTTGGAGCTGCTATATCTGTTGCGCTTAGCTCTACTACTATGCCTACCTCAGTTGGAGGGGAGCTGTTTAGTCCTTTGAGACTCCTTTGTGATTTACCCCGCCTTCTGGAGACTAGTGTGGAGGTAGGCCTACTGAGGAGATATTGCTATCTCCTATATGCGCTAGGCCTCATCCTTAGCTATCTTATAGTCTTTAGCTTATTCTATTAGAGTACTTATAAAGGCTTGCTGGATGTATAAGTAATTATATAGAGACTAGTAGTAGTAGCGCCCATAAGGATAGGCGGGTATCTTGCTTGGTAAGCCTATAAAGAAGGAGGAGGCGGTAATAGGAGCGGACTTAGGTGGGTTCTAATTATTAGAGCAGCCCGTAAGAGTTATATATGCGCCTGGAGCCTTGCTATAGCTCCTACTATAGCTTGGGGTATTAGCTAGTTTGCTGTGGATCTTAGCAGAGAGGATAATACTAAGCTACTTAAGCGTGAGACTTAGTGTGCTAATTTTATTTACTTATGTAATAAGGTTTAGCTAATATTAGGCCTAAGTGGGAGTAATATAGTAGCGGATAGCTTTAAGGAATAGGCGCTTATTATAACTCCCCTGCGCCTTGGGGATTTACTAACTCTTAGTAAGACTGTGGAGATGGTGCTACTCCTTGAATTACTTAGATAGCCTCGTTATATGTTTAGCACGCTTTAGAATCTCCTTATAATTATGGCGTGCCTGTTCCTTAATGCCCTTATTAGAGCGGCCTAGGTATTGCTTGAGATAGCGAATGAGGTTCTAAAGGTTTAGCTGAGACTTATTTGAGGTGTTTAGCTTAATCCCCGCGCTCTTGAGGTAGGTTGAGTTAACTATTTAGAAAATAACCCCCTGAAGGGCTTAGTATAATGCGACCTGTGAGGTGAGGATTATGCTATTAGTAGAGTAGAATTTGAGAGCGTTGCTCTACTCCTCTCGGATATTAGCTTATATTATGGGGCCTGGTGGAGTTAGCCTTATATACGCCCTACCTCCTAGAGTAGTAGTGAGGGGGGCCTTTTGAGAGCTCTCCTGAAGTTATTGAGAGGGAGAGGGCTTAATATTATTATAGCTCTCTGTAGTTAGAATTATCTGAGAGCTTCCTTTAGTAGTAGAGGTAGTAGAAGCTTTGCTAGATACCTTATACTTAGTGAGGTCTACTTAGTATTAAGCCTGAAGGTACGCCTCGCGCTTGGTAATAAACTCCTGAATGGTTGGAGTACGCTTAAGAGCGTCTGAGGCCTTACTGGAGTCTAGTCTATTAGGATTAATGAACTTCTAGATGCCTTCGGACTGCGCGGAGGTATATAGGTTTAGATACTAGCGAGGCTAGTTAGCTGGGCTTTAGAGCTTCGCCTCCATAGAGAAGGTAGATATAGTGAGAGTATCGTGGGGTTTATAAAATAGCGGGAGGTTTGGAAAGGTTATCGAATGAAGATATGGAGAATTGGTTAAGAGAGGTTAATAGGTTCTTTTAGGTTCTTTTGGGAGAAAAGCTGCTCACCCTTCCCTGGGCTTGGAGAGGTTAAAAGGGGTATTTATAAGTAGAGGAGCTGGGCTTATAACTGTCATGAGCCTGCAGGTAGGGGTAAGGGCGAGTTGTAGAAGGCAACTGTCTTATTTAGAGATAGTTGCGCGCGAGGCGCAGTGAAATAGGCAGCAGAGTGGCTTACGTAAGCGTGTAGCCACACTGCACGCCACCACAGCCACGCAGGGCTGCCAGTGCTGTGGTGCCCCATCGCGACACTAATATTGAGCAAAGGAAGGTTTAAGGTCTGAAGCTGCTAAACGCTAGTATCTAGTCTCTTATTATTATAAAAGATAACTTTCCCTATTATGAAATACTATATTTAGACTGTAGGAGGGGTAGGAAAAGCTAATTTATAGACATAATATACTAAGGTATAATTAAATTAATTGAAGGAAGGGGTTTGGAAGACTGTAGTTGAAAATTAAGTAGTTTTAGTGGGGGGGGGGGCTTATAGTATATTATAATATAGTGTAGTGAATATAATAGAAAAGAAAAGGATAGAGAGGGCTAGAGGGGTTAAAGGTATAGTTTTATATTTATAAATAGGCTAAATACCTAATATAAGTAAGTTAATAAGGTTTAAATAGAAAGAATAATTAACTCCTCCTCCCTTGCCTCTATTTAATAGAAGTAAAGTAAATATAGAATAAAAATCCTTAATAGTAAATTAGTGTAGTCTCCAGGCAGTAAGAATAAAGAAAAAGTAGTACTTAGTAGCTACTACTATAGTAATAAATAGTTATAAAACTAGATACATAACCTCCTCTTCTTCCTAAATATCTTATTTCCTCCTATATTTACTACCTCTTATCTTTTTTAACTTCAACTAAATATCTTTATAATACCCTACTTAGGTCTATAAATCACCTCTTCTATTATATCTAACTATAACTTCCTCATCTCTAGTATTAGAAATACTAATTACTCTCACCCTTATTATCTCCTAGTAAAACCCACGCTCTGGGTTCTCAGCTCTAATATCCCCATACCTTAGATGAAGTAAAATAATATATCCCTTTTTATCTAGTATACTAATAATTAGCTCTAGGTAATTTCTCTCCTTTCTTCTCTCTTGCTTATTAACTAATAGTTTTTAGCTTTTTAGGTAATTATAAGCCTCGCTTGGCTTTAGCTCGACCTTCCTAGTAATAGGTACTCTAAGGTAGCTTTTATATTATAAGTCTTCTCTAATAAATCTACTAATATTATAAAATTAGCTTTCTAGAAGGCTTATCTCAGCAAGCAGGATTTCAAGCAAATATTTAAGGCTACTAAGGGTACTAAAAGCTTTTATTATTAAGTTTTTATTTATATGTCCGCTACCTTTATCTCTAGTTCCTAGTAGGTAAAGGTTTTTCGAAAGGTAGTAGCTACTTATAGCTTATTTATCTAGTCTTAGGGTAGTTATAATAGTATACCTTATATTTATTATAAAGAGTAAGCCTATACTACTAGGAATCCTATAACTAGTATTTATATCTATAAACTATACTTTAAGTATATTTCTATACCTAGCACTCCTTATACTAACTATTTCTTCTATAAGATATAAGAGAGTTATTTATTTAATAATCTAAGTATTTATATGAGGTATAGGTATAGGATTATTTATAATAAGAAGAGAAGAAAGAGTAGTGAATTTGATAGCGTAGCGGTGATTCTATAGTCTCAAATTCTAGCTAATACTACTATTACTACTATAGCTAAGTTTAACTTTTTAGCCCTTTAAAATAGTCTTTACTCTAAGTAAGCTTAAGAGTATTATTCTGGGGCTAGTTTTACCTACTCTTGCTATTCTTTTATACTTAAATCGCCCTTAGATTTCAATCTTTAGGAAATTACCTAGTACTTGGGGCTTTATGTTATAATATGAGGGAGGAAAGTTGGATAGAGAAGGGGGGTATATTTGAGGGAGGGGTATTTTTCTTAAGTAATACTATAGTAAATATATAATATAGCAAAAGGACAGGTCTGCAAATAAAACTCTTAATTATATAAAAGCACTACTATTTCCTCTATAAGTCTTCTTCTTTTTATTACTTTTATATAACTTTCTACTATTGCGGTTTAATTATTATAGGTAGGTTAGTATAATATAACTACATATATCTACTAGTAACCTATATCCTAAGTTATAGACTTAATAAGTAAACTTTCTCTATTAAGCTTAAATATCTAACTAATAATGATGATGATAGTAAATGTCTCTTGCCCTCATCCCTAAAGTTCTGAGATATTATCCCTGAAATCTCAAACTTTCAAAGAAAAAAAGAATTAAGAGGCATAAGGAAATATTATATTTAGAAGTATAGGTAGGTCTGCAAATTTAAGGTTAAAATAGGATAAAATAATATTAAAAAATAAAAGAAATTATATTAATTTTTACTTAACCCTTCTATATCTATATAATTCTTCTTCTTACTTTCTAATATCTTGGGGATTTTAATAACTAGTTATTATTTTAACTTTAATGCTTTAATAGCTTTCTCCAAATCTCATAGGTGTTGTTTTAATTATATAACGGACTATAATAAGTCTTTTTTATTAGTAGTATTATATTTATTTATTTCCCTAGGTACTATAGGTTCTTCCTCCTCTTCCTCCTCAGGCG
>JAXCEF010000805.1:0-14430 GCA_037178605.1 Colletotrichum euphorbiae | reverse complement strand
GACTATAAGATAGCTAAGGATAAGGCTTAGTATATATAGGAGATAGTAATATCTCCTTAGTAGGCCTACCTCCACACTAGTCTCTAGAAGGTGGGGTAGATTATAAAGGAGTCTTAAAGAACTAGATAGCTCCCCTCTAACTAAGGCGGGCGTAGTAGTTAAGCTAAGCGCAGTAGATATAGCAGCTCTAACTCTAGAGGCTACTAGCTACCTAGTAATATCTCCTGCTATATTATTAATTATAGCCTATTATTAGATGAGGGTAAAATAGTAGAAACCTATTTAGCTATATTTATTTTCTTTAAAGGCCTCTATATCCTCTCTTAGAGTATTATTTTTGATAACTATAGTACTCTTTATATTATTAATAATAAGAGGAAGCTAGTAGCTAGGTTCTTTATTTGCTCCTATAATAATAACGTAATTAAGGTTAGTAGTATAAATATGCCTATTCTTAGTAGAGGCACTTAGTATATCCTAGATACTATTAAGAATACTACTATGAACTAGAAGAGCGCCTTAATATTAAATAACGTTGCTGTTGTTGAGAATATATATACTAATATTATATCTGAGGCGCTCCTCTATAAGGCTGGCATTTAGTATAGCGGCTATAACTCTACTTTATAATATGGGAAGCCTAGTAAATCTACCTATATTAAGCAGCTTATTTAAAAGAGTAACTTAGTGTTCTTCTAATATAACTCTATTTCTACTTACTTACCTTATCCTAAGATCCCTATAAGCTCTGCTAGTATTATAGCCCTATCTAATAATAAGAGGCCTATGCGGCTATTATATAACTATATAGCTAAAAGAACTAATAATGCTTATATTTAGTATTTTTGCTCTAGATACCTAGGTTAGGCTGCTCTCAAGCGCCTAGTCTATAATATTAGGGGGGTGCAAATTAAGGCCCCCTTATATATCTAATATAAATACTACGCTTAAGCATATACTACTTAGGTTATCTTATACAGCCTATTAGAAGGCAAAGCCCCCTAGCCCTACTATAGGATAGCATAAGATCTTTTTAACTACTAGAAGCTTAGTAGACTATATGCCTAGATGCTCCTAATTAAGGATAAGTATAGCGGAAAGCTCTTTAGGATCCCTTTGGTCTCTAAAGAGTATAATGAGGTATTTAGAGTACTCCTCATATTTGAATGTTAGGTGTGAAGATAAAGAGGCCTAAATATCTATAAAATTTGTTATGATATTAAGCGCGCTGTGATTGCTATCCTGGGCTTTATGCGCTATAAATAATAGATAGCAGAATAAGGTATTAATATAGAACTCCTATTAGTAAATATAAAGGAGCCTATAGGAGGAAGTGAGCGCGCAGGCGGCGAGGTTATTCTAAAAGCCCTAGCTATATTAAAAGGAGCTTACCTACTAATCTACCTTATATTAGAGGCCTAGAGAGCATCTATTTTTATATATAATATTAGCCCGCGCGCTATAAATAACTAGTAAAGCCCTATTTAAAAGGAACTTAAGTAGTTTAATAATACTTCTAATAGTAGTAGCTAGACCTCGTGCTTTTAATGCACTAGGACTTTCGCCTATATTAGGGAGGGCTTTATGCTTATAGCTGCAGAGCTTACTTGCTAGAGGGAGCATAAGAGAGAGGCATTAGGAGACGCTATTATAAAGTTAACTCTAGGGCCTATCTTAGATACCTTATAGGATATATACCTGAAATATATAACCTCTATAGGATCTGGGTTCCTGCGCTCGACTAGGTTATTATTATGCATAATATATACTTTAATAAGATGAAATTCTACTCCCTAGATGATAAGGTAGATGCCCCAGATATCTGGAGTGCTTAGGAAATTATTAATGAGGTTGAAATACTTATTGAATTAGCTAATGCGGTCCTTAAGACCTTAGGGGTACTTAATGAAGTAACTAGTAACCTTATGATAAATAATACCTCTAGAGAGCTATTTAGGCCCTCTATGCTAGCTACTTCCCTTCTAGAAGCGCCTCGCACTGCTGCCGCAAAGCTATAAGGCCTGCCGGCTAATATATAGAGAGGGTTACTAATACCTAAGTAATCTCCTGAACCTAATAGTATACTGGGAATAGGATTAGGTATTGGGATGATTATATTTCCCCCCCCTATAGCTATGGGTATACTTAAAGTAGTCTAGCTACCTATTTTAAATACTTAGGAACTGGCTACCTAGGCGCCTAGTGAGTATAGCTTAATAAATACTGGAAGAGCTTCCCCCTTAATAGCTGAAATAATACTTGCCCGTTGTCTGTACTAATAATGAGACTATAGGCCCCCTATCTAATAGAGCACTTAAAAGAGATATCTAAGAGTTCTTATAACTATATATTTAGATAGCTTAAGCTTATTAGATAATAACTGCTAGTAAGCCTTTTTTATAACCTTTCTGCTTGATTAATAGGAAGCTATTACTGAAAGCACTCTTAGCTATAAGACTCTCTACTCCACGGTTTCTGCGCGCCTCTAGAATAACTTAGAGATGCGCCCTAGCGCTAAGCAGAAGACTATATACTTTATAGAGGACCTAATGAAGCCCCTAAATAACTACTTTGAGGTTAGTAAGCTTAAGGAGCTGCTATAAGGTATATTCTAAGCTACTATAAAGAAGGAGATTACTAAACTCACTATAATAGGTACCTAGCGTATTATTAACTAAGCTGAGGTATATTTAACTCCTCTACTTTTAAAGTAGGTATACTCCTATAAATTCTATAGTAATTGCTTTAACTCCTGCAAAGCGTGAATCTGCGTGAGAGGAGATATATAAGATACCTCCTCTCTTAGTTCTACCTATATTATTACACTTGCAGCGCGAAGCCTGCGCGTAGTAATAGCAATTATAGCCTAGTTTAACTACAAAATCCTATAATATAACGTTATAAACGCCTTCTTAAATGCGGATATTAACCTAAAGGGAGAGCTAGTTATTTGCTATCTCCTAGATAGCTTTAAATAATGAGGGAAGCTTATTAAGCTTAATAAGGCTCTATATAGCCTTAAGGATGCACTCCTCCTATAGTATAAGGAGTTTTCTTTAACTCTATGTAAGCTTGGGCTCTCCCTATATAATAAAGAGCCCTACTTATTTTAAGATAAGTATTATAGAGTCCTTATTCTATTCTATATTAATGACTTCTTTATTCTTTTTTACTGTAACTATAAGAAATAAGCTTGAGAGCTTATTAAGGCTATTGAGATATTATATAAAATTTGTGAACTGGGCCCTATTGAATAGTATCTCAGGCTGCGTGTTATATGTAACTAAGTAGCTAAAAGGATTTATTTAGTCTATAATTAGTATATCTATACTATTGCTAAGCGCTTTAAACTCTATAGTAGTATTTACTCTGCTACTCTACTACTTTTTGCCAAACTTACTAAAAATAAAGGTGAGGCTATATTTATATAAGTTAAGGAGTATTAGTTGCTTATTAGAAGTATTTTATATATTATAATAATAGTATAGCTAGATGTAGCCTTTGCTATAGCCTAACTGTCTCGCTTCCTTATGAATCTAAGTATATAGTACTTTACTATAGTGAGGTAGTATATCTAGTATCTCTATACTACCTGCTACCTCGCGATTTGCTATAGTAGCTCTGGGGGTAATAGAAAGGAGACTCTGCTACTTATTGCTAGTGATGCCTCTTTTGCTAATAATGATGAGACTTATAGATCCTCTTAGGGCTTTGTAATAATGCTCTTTAGAGGTGTAATTTAATGGAAAGCGGCCTGCTAAGTGACTGTAATAATATCTATAATAGAAGTAGAGCTCCTAAGTCTTGAATATATAGCTAAAGAGATTATAGCACTTTAGAGGCTATGCTGTGATATTGCTCTAGAACTTAGGGATATTTAGAAGGTTTATTATAATAATTAGCAAACTATTTAACTAGTAGTTAGAGAGGGAGAGAGAATATTAACTTATCTGTAGTATATTAATATCTAAAATATGTAGCTTCGCTAGGAATATGTGAAGGGCACCTTTAAGGTGCTATATATGCCTATAGACTAGATGCTAGTAGATAGACTTACTAAGAACCTCTCCTAAGTAAAATTTAAATGCTTTTAAGTGCTACTAAACCTTATAGATGCTTAGTATATTATTACTTAAATAGAAAAGAAGGTTTAAAGGGTGGAGATAAGCTCTATTTAGCTTAAAGGCTAGTAAATATTATCTATAGGGCTATAGCCCCCTCTATAAAGCAATTCTTATAGGTATACTAGCCTACTAACTTACCTCCTAAATACTAAAAGCAAAGGGTATTAATATCTATAGGCGCGTCTTTAATAATAGGAGCTCTCCTCTATATAAATAGCTATAATAAGGTAGTTAATTAAGAGCTTAATAGCGCTAGTAGGTATATTAAAGATAGCTAAAAGGCTTACTAAATAAGCATGCGCGCTAGTAATAGTACTGCTAGGTAGTATAATAGAGACCTATTAAAAAGAGCTACTAAAAGGCGACTCTCTAATAATAGGCTTAGGTTATATAATGCTACTAGTAGGTATTGTGGGAGCCTTAGAGTACTATAAAGAGCTAGCTAAAGCTAACCCTCTAATAGCGCCCTCTAGGCATATAATAATAACCTCCTTATTCTTCCCCTTCTCTTCTTATTCTTATTTTACCTCCTCTACTCCCTCCTACTTGCTCTCTAGCTCCTCTAGCTCCTTCTCCTTCTCTAAGATAGTATAGAGAGTATAGTAATAAAAGGTGAGTCTCTAATTAGTATTATTAGCTTTAATCTAAATACCTAGGTATGCTCCTATTTCTACTAGTATATTTATAACTTAGTTATTCTTATTAAATGCTTTATAGTATAGCTAGTAAGGCTTAATAGTGGTAGTAGGTAGGGGCTTATAGCTTTAGCTGTATAAGTAGTAGTAGTAGCGCTTATAGGCACTATAGAAGCAGTAACTAGAGCTCTTGCCTGCAAGCAATAAGTAACTGCAGCTATAATAGGGAGGGTCTATGAGGTCCCTAGCTCCCTCTAGAATAGGGGAGGCAGCGCGGGGCTTTCTAGCTAACTTAGTTATTTTTGTAGCCCCGCTAGTGGGGATCTTCTATAGAGGCGTCTGAGGGGTCTCAGTATGCTGCTACTTCTTCTAGGGGCTAGTAGGCTCCTTAACTAGTAATAATATTATTAGTAGTAGTTAAGATAGTAGGGTAAGTAGTAACTTACCTTCCTCTTCTTCCTCCTTCTCCTCCTCCTCTGCCTGCTGCTCTGCCTTAATAGCAAGCTACGCGTTAAGCGCGGCTTGCTACTTAGCGAGAGCGGCTAGGCGCTTCTTCTCCGCCTTATTAGTAGCTTTAGTTGCCTGCGCCTTAGCGATGCGGGCGCGAACCTCCTCCTTAGTCTCCTTATGCTTGGGGGCTATTATTAATAATGTTGTGATAATATATTATTAGTACTATAATAAGAAGATAAGTATATGCACTAACTGATGAAGCGCGCGAGGGATTTTGAGCGTGCGGAAAAAATCGACTTATGGTTATTTATAGTGTTCCGAGTAGAAAAAGAGGGAAAGTCTAAAGGCTGCGCGTGATAAAGAGATATTTATACTTACGCCCTGAGGCCGCCTTTTTTAGGCGGTTAGCTGCTCTCCGCAGTAGTCGACTATTGTTTATAATAGTCGGCCGCTATTCTGCCACTCTTTTATGCCTATATTATTGTTAGCAAAGTCGCATAATAGTAGTTGCAAATGCTGCGAACGTCCTAAGGGATATTAAGGGGTTAGTTTTTTTTGTTTGTTTTGCGCCTTTGGGGCCGTTTTAAATATAGTTATTTTGTTTTTATATATATTTAAAAATAGTTGCAGCCGCGCGCGGAGCGTCGTGAGAATATGATAGCATCCGCAGGCGCGGCTGGGGGGTGTGTCGCGATGCGGCACTATAGCACTAGCAGCCCTGCGTGGCTGTGGTGGCGTGTAGTGTGGCTATACGCTTATATAAGCCACTCTGCTGCCTATTTCACTGCGCCTCGCGCGCAACTATCTCTGAATAAGACAGTTGCCTTCTATAACTCGCCCTTACCCCTACCTGCAGGCTCGTGACAATATAAATATATTATAGTAGTTAGTAAACCCTAGGAAGCTCTAGACCCCTTTAGGTAAGATAGGGGGTAGCTACTTAGTAATTACCTAGAGCTTCTTAAGATTATAAGAGAGGCCCTTCTCTACTATTATAATAAGCCCTATATACTTAACCTTTTTAATTAAGAACTTATACTTTATAGGATTGAGGTTAAGTCTAGCTACTACTAGCCTCTAGAGAACCTCCTAGACCTTCTTCTTATAGTCCTCCTTTATTCTATCTAAATAGATTAGTATATTATTTATATAGACTATAATAAAACTATTTAAGAAGTCTTATAGTATACTATTAATATATTATTAAAAGCTAGTGGGGGCGCTAGTAAGGCTAAAGGGGTATACTACCTACTTAAATAAGCTATACTAAGTGTGGAATACTATTCTCTCCTAGTGCTCCTCTATAATCTGCAGCTTATAGAAGGTAGCTACTATATTTAATTTTATATACTATTCAGCTATATTAATACGGCATAATATCTTAGAGATTAATAGTAGGGAGTATTAGTTCTTCTTAGTAATTATATTTAAAGCTTTATAGTTAATATAGAAGTAAATACCTCTGCCCAGCTTCCTTATAAAGAGTATTAGGGTACTAGCTAGTAAGCTGCTAGCTTAAATAAACCCCTTATCTAGGAGGTCCTATAGGGTATTCTTAAGTAGTAGTAGTTCCTCCCGCAATATATTATAAAGGGGTCCCTAGGAGAGTAGTAGTTCCCTCTTATTTATAGTAGGGATAAGGTTAATTTAGTAGTCTGCTCTAAGCTAGCTGGGGGGAAGTAGGTAGGCCTTATTTAAGTTAAATAAGCTGGGGAACTCCTCTAGGATCTAGGCTAGTACCCTATATTATTAGTTCTCTTTTGGCTTTGGGTTGAGGGCCTTCTTAATATCTACTAGGCTAACTACTTAAACTTATACCTCTATAGCGCCTCCCTAATACTTACTCTATCTCCTCACTAGGTATTAATAGATTATAGAGAATTATATAGCATCTAGGAATCTCATAGCCCTTATCTCTATTATGAGGGTTAATTCTTACTACTCCTTTAGGTATAGCTTAATACAGCCCTAGCTATAGTATACCTAGTACGCTATAGTATTATATATAACCTTATTCTGCTCTATTTATAGCTATTCTAATAGGATCTCTAGGTTAAGGCCTTCTACTATATATATAAATATACGCTAGATATAGCTATTTATCTCTAAACTAAAGGCTACTACACCTAGGGTATTATCTAGTAAGTAACTACTAAGGGTATACCCCCTTATAAGTTGCTGCTTCTTCTTAATATATAGAAGGCAGAGGCATTAAGCTAGGGACTAGCTAATTATTATATAGGTATTACTATTAGTATTAACTAGAGCGTAAGCTAGGTATCCTTTATTAACTCTAACTTATATAATAGTAGGTCTGCTATTTATTAGCTGCTCTATTTTATATTATTCCTAACCTAATATCTCCTCCTTAGTAAGCTCTAGGGCCTGATTTTGCCCTAGAGTTAGTCTTTTCCCAACTCTTTATTATCCTTAGAGGAGTATATCTCTACCTAGTATTCCTCCTCTTTCTCTCTATTAGTAAAGTTAACTTTTAGGGTTCTAATTTTAGTAACTTTTAGTAGCTAGTTATCTCTTATAGAGTAGCGCCACGCAATATAGCCCTTAACCCCATAGATATAGTAGGTATAGATATCCCTAGGGCGGGTATCCTTATCTTTTTACTACTGGGGATATACTAGGTAGCTATTAGAGAATAGCTCTAAGTCCTATTAGGGGCAATATTTCTCCTTTGCTCTTAAGATACGCACTACTCTAGTTATATAAGTATCTCTATTAGCATCCTTAGCTAGTAGCTTCTAGTGGGGCGCTTAGAGATAGCTTAGAGCTTTCTAGTGTTTAACTTTCTAAATAATATTTTAAACTTTTAAGAGCTACTTACTATAATTAGAAAATAAGTTAATAGTAATTAACTAGTCTTTTAGCTTAGGAGTGAGAGTAACCTCTAGGAGGGATATCTAGACCTAGCTAGGCTAGTTGCTACCCCCCATATTAGCTAGAGTCTATTTAAATCTTAGTAAGAAGGCTAAGAGGGACTCTATCTCTCTCTAATAGAGGGTCTATACTTAGGCTACTACTTAAGGCTATAGGTTATAATCCTTCTAGGTTTAGTTAAGGTAGGCTATAAAATCCTTAGGGTTATATTTTCTTCTCTTACTACCTACTCTATAAAAGATAGAGACTACTAGTTAGGAGTTAGTATCTAGGTATAAATTAAATAATATACTACGCCTCTATATCTATAGAGTAAAAGACCTAGTTAATTATAAGAATATATCTTATCTATTACGCCTATAAGGCATATTCTTTCTACTAACCTAAGAACTTTAGGAGTAAGAGTAATAGCTTCAGAAGGAGCTACTAGTAGTACTATTTCATTTCTATATATAGAGAGTAAAGCTATATAGTATCTCTATTTTTAAGGTACTAATAAACTACTAGGAGCTTAAATACTTTGTAAAAAAGTAATACCGTATAGAATATTAGAATAAGTAAGTAGAGAAGTTATTTTAATATAACTTCTATATTAAGTACTACTCTAGTAGGGGGTAGTAGCTTCTAATACTCTCTCTTAGTAGGAGTAGGATATACCCTAGAGATAAAACTATAAGTAGAAGTAGAGAAAAGTGCTATAGCTAATACCTAACTATATATAACCCTAAGAAGACCCTATAGCTAGCTCCCTAGTGAGGAGGAACTAGACGCTAGTAAGCTACCTAGATATCCTAGATATAGTAGTCTTTACTAGGGACCTAGAGCTATAAGCACTATAGTAGGAGATAGTAAAGAATAATGCTACTTATAGAGCAGCCTATGATATAGGTACTTAATAGCTATATAGCTTCTTGCTAGGTATTAGATTAAAGGTTTAGTTTAATAAATATAGTATTAATAACCTTAGGAGGCTAACTTTCTGGGGAAGGCTATAGGTGCTTAGTGAGGAGAATAATAATAACCCCTTAGAAGCGCTCTATATTAAGATTATTTAATAGAGCTATAACTTAAATATAACTACTTATCTAGGTTATAATAGTATATTTGAGATAATAAGCTAATAGTTTTATTAGCTAGGTTAGTTCTAAACTATGTCAAGGTTTATATAGAACTGCGATATATATAGAGAAATATATATCTAGAGGTAAGTAAAGAAAGGGTTCTTTAAGCCCCTCTTAGTATTTAACTAGCTATACTCTAATCTCTCTGTAGATTTTATTATAGACTTACTACTTATAAAAGATAATAGTAGTTACTACTTATAGGTAATAGTAAACTAGTTTAATAAGTTTATAGTACTTAAAGAGATAGAAATTATAGAGGTAGAAGCTTATATTAGATACTTCTTAACTTATTACTTCTATTTCTATAGGTTCCTATATAGTATTATTAGTAACTAGGGGACAAACTAGGTAAGCTGCTTCTAAACTAAGTTCTACTATCTTATAGGGATAACCTAGCTACTAAGTATCATAAATTACCTATAAACTTATAGGGAGATAGAAAGACAGAACTAGGAGATCTAGGCTATCTTATAGGCGTATATAATATAGGCCTAGGACGACTAGGGAAAGCTACTTCCTATTATCTAATTAGTGCTTAGGAATAGAGTTAGTAGTATAACTAGACTCTCCTTATTCTTCCTAGAGTATATATACTATATTAACTCTTTATTAGTTATAGAAGAGAAGCTTAATATATTTATTATAGAGTAAATAGTAGCTACTCTCTTAGTAAGTAAGCTTAAGGAAATAGTGAATTTTATTTAAGCTAGTATGGTAGTAGCTTAAGAATAGAGTAAGAAAAATATAAATAGGCGTAAGTCCCCTAAAGAGAGGTATTAAGTAAGTAATAAGGTCTAGTTATTTATAGTAAACTATAAGAGCCCCCAGCTTAATAAGAAACTCTTATAGCTATACTATAAGTATATAGTTATAGGTATATTAAGCTCCTATATTATAGAACTAGACGTCCTAGAGAATATCTACCTAATGTTTCATATTAACTTTCTCTAGAGAGTATTAGAGGACCTCTTATATGCCTAGTTATAAGTAAATTTATAGCTACTACTAATTATTACTAAGGATAGTAAATTTGAATAGTATATAGAGGAGATTTATATAATATAATAGAGGGTTATAGGGAGAGAGTAGCAGCATGAGGTAATATTTAAATAAAACGGATATATAGAGCTTACTTAGGAGCTAGTAGAGGCTATTATAGAAACTAAAGCAGTAAGTAAGTATAAAGGGAGGTATAGGCTAATTATAGCTAATAATAGCAGCCTAGCCTACGCCTAGAGGGCCCCCGGCTGGGGAAGGGAATAATATTATAGGCTACGCCTAGTTAGAACTATCTAAGCTTCTACCTAGATTCACTGCTCTTAGGGCCCACCTAGTGGCTACCTATAAACCTAGTGTAACCTTGCTGAAGCGGAAAACTCTGTCTTTTCCTCTTTAGCTTTAAATAAATAGTATTACGCTACCTCTTATCGCATAGACTCGGGTCCAGCCCTTCGCACCTAGTTACGCTGCTGCCCGCCCGCATAAGCCCTAAGGAGCACAGCCTATAACACTTATTACTTCTATAATTATATCTAAGAATAATATTAATATTCTTAGATATAATTCCTAAAATAAGTAAAGAGGATAAAGTAAGTAGAGAGGAAAGTATAAGTAAGAGTAGTTTAGAGCTCTCTTTTAGTGCTAACTCTCTAGATAAAGTTATAGAAGTAGAGCTAGTACTATTATTTAGTAAATATTACTATAACTATATTATAAGTGTGAAGGGCGGGCCCCACAAAGGGGCGTAGTGCTGCAGCCAATAGCATCTCAGCCTTCAGTGCATGCGCGCGCGCGCAGCGGCACTACCAATTGGGCCAAATGCACACAAAAGGTACGTAACAACAAGTCTGTCGGACTTTTACGCGTCAATTGGGTGAAAATCGGGGTGTGTATTTTCGTAAGTTCTGAGGTACAAAGGTCTCCACCAAAATCTCTGCTAGATACAGGTACCCACAATCCAGCTATCGGTCGGGACGGATTTCGGTCTAAATCGGCATATGCCTATCGGCGTACGCCCAGTTCGACACGCCCCCTCAGGTTGGTGCCAAAAGGGTCCAAACTGGACAAACTGGCTAAAATGGCCTAAATGGCCCAAATAGCTAAAATAGCTAAAATAGCCACTTTTGTAAATCTTAAATCCCCTACTTGTAGGCCCTTTTGTATATAGCCCATTTGAGGGTATATCTATTGCTTTAAATCGCTCCCGTTGTGCTCATTAAAACCTCCTAGTGGGTAGGAAAGAGTGATGCCGTTTATAGAGCTATTTTAGCCTGTTTAGCTTCTAATTTAGTATGCCTATTATCTGTAAGAAGGTTGCTCTTATCCGCGAGGTTAAGTTAGCTAATGAAGGTGGCGAAGGAGGCGGCTGGTAGGGCCTTTGTTATTCCGTCTGCTATTATTTCGGCTAATTGGGTGTAAATAACCTCTATATAGTTATCCTGAATCTCTTATTGTAGCTAATAGTTATGGATATTGATGTAGCGTAACTTAGTTTATAGTTGGATGATCTCTTGGGTTACTAGCTATATTGTTTGGGTATTATTATATTAGATAACTACCTTGAGGCTATTGTGAGGCTGATTGACTGCATAGAAAGGTTCTCCTCTAGGAGGGAGGCTCACCTATAAGGCGGTTATTAGCTAACGTATGAATAGTTCTTCCTTTGTAGCCTATAATAGGGCTAAAAGCTCTGCTTCTATAGTAGAAGTTGTGATTATCTATTGTTTGTTGGCCCTCTAAGTGATTATCCCTCTGAATAGCTTTATTGCGAAGGCTTGAGAGCTCTTTCGATCTATTGAATTATCTGTGAAACTGGCGTCTGAAGCTACCTCTAGCTTATTGGTATTCTTTACTCTATACTTGAGATAGAGCCCTTTTGTCTTTAGTAGGTATTATATAGCCTGATTAGCGGCTTAGTAGTGTTTTAGGCTAGGGTTTTAGTTAAATCTCGTAAGATGACTGACTATAAAAGCGATATTAGGTCTGGTTATAATAGTAGCGTATAGTAGTGATCTAACCTTTTATTAATATAGCTAAATCTCTTGAGGCGTTGCTTGCCCTTTATATAGTAATAGCTCTTTAGTAGCTATTGGGGTATTATATTGTGAGTTAGTATTAATGTGGTTATTTAGTAGTTTTGTTAACTTATTGATAAATACCGACTGCAATAGCTATAGCCTCTTGTTTGGATGATCTTGAAGGACTTTGATCCCTAGGAACTAATGTAGGTCTTAACTACCCTTAAGATAGTATTATTTCTGTAGTTGTTTGATTAGCGAGGTGGTATGACTGCGATCTTTGGGGAGGTATATTATGATGTAGTTATTGATATAGAAGAAGAATAAGACCTTGCTATAGCGCTAATAGCAGTTTTTGCTAGGTATTTGCTCAAAATTAAGGGTATTTAGACCCTTTTTGAGGTGTTGCTACTATAAAAGAGGGGATCTGCAAAGCCTATATAGGGCCTTCAGCAGCTTGAGCACTCTTTTAGGCTCTTAATACCCTAGTAGTATCTCTATATAGACTTCTTTATTAAGGTTAGTATATATGAAGGTATTAATAGCGTTATATTAGATCAGATCTATATTAAATTAGTTAGTAACAGCGATAAGGGTCCTAAATAATATCCTAGCTAATGTGGTAATATAGGTATTGCGAAGGTTATGAGGCTATTAATCGCCTCTTACTATAAGTCTCGCTTTAACTTTTGGAAGCTTATTATACTTATTTAGCTTGTAGGTATATACCTAGTGGTATCTAAGGACCTTATAACCCTTTATAGTCTTTTGTGATACTATGAATTAAGATTGGGATATTTAGTAGCTCTAGAGATAACTCTCTTTAGCCTGGATAAACTTTGCCCCTATAGGGTGATTTTATAGTTTAATATGTGATAAGAGTAACTTTAGTAATAACTTCTAGTAGGTATTTTGCTACTTTAGATTTATTCCTGAAGTTATTACTTCTGGGGCTGGGAATGGTAGCTTTGTTGTGATATCCCGGGCAGGCTTATAGCTGCTTGCTAAAGGATTAATGGGTTGATTAGACCACGCTGAAGACCTTTAACCATCATCGGTTTTATATACACGAGGCATACGATATATATTAGGTTCGCTTATATAGGGCAAGTAATAAATATTGGGTTCACTTATATAGAGCAAGTAATAAATATTAGGTTCGCTAGGTTTTACCCTTATGCGAGATTTATTGGTGGTATAGCCTAAGAAGACCGCCTTATATAAAGTCCTCGTGGTGACTCTAACCTTTAAATATAAGTCTGAACTTGGGTTAGTATTATTAGAAACTGCTAAGATATGCCCCCTTATATTGAGGTTAGTGTAAATACCTTCCTTAAGTGCTTAGAAGAACATTAATTTGGGGGATTATGGGGGAGTTAGCAGTAGAGCAAATTTTGCTTGAGAATAGCTATAAACTAGCTCTAGTGCTGATACTTCACTATTTGTTTGGTTATCTTCGTCTTCCACACGTCGTGGGTTGTTATTTAGGTCTGCAGTAGCTTTAGAGTTGCTCTAAATAGCAGTTCTCAGGTTGAGGAGCGCAGTATAGTGATTTTAGATCTCCTCTAGGGTTATATCTTTGAAGTTATTGTAGCGGGTATCTATTCGGCTGTTAAAAATAGCCTCTTTATTAAAAAGGACGTCTTAAGTGGTAATAACCTCTCCTTTTAGAGGGTTCTAAATTCTGTAGCTATTTGAGGTAGTATAACTAATGAGGTAGCTAATCTAGGCTTTTGCTGCTAGTTGCTAGCGTTAATTTCGATAAAGTTGGGCGTCTGAAGTTATTACGAAAGACTTACTACTATATGCTTGAAGATAGGTTAGGTTAGGTACTACAAAACCCTCTTTTAATATTTTGTGAAGTATCTCATAAGGCGTCTTCTAGCCTTTTTGCTATTTTCGTGGCGTCCAGTTATATAAATAGGTAGCAGCTTTTATGATTTCGGGCTATAGTACTATAGGTAGCGAGGCTAAGAGTTATAGGGAGCGGGATTTTTGCTTAATAATAGCAGCAATCCTTTCAGCGCCTCTATTTTGGGCTTGCGTATTTAGAGCGGATAGCTCTATTTGAATACCCTTATGTTTAAGCCTTATTATAACTCTTAGGTATTAAAGTATCTTATTATTAGCCTCAATAACCTAGACCTTAGTCTTATACTATATATTAATTATTAATATAACTTTA
>JAXCEF010000804.1:0-14451 GCA_037178605.1 Colletotrichum euphorbiae | reverse complement strand
CGTTCTTCTTAGGTATAAAGAGTACTAGATACCCTGCTGGGGATATTGAGGGTTGAATAAATCCTTTCTTGAGGTTCTCTTCTAGGTAAGCATCAAGTGCTTCTATTTCTTCTTGATTAAGTCTATAGATTTTTTTGAATATTGGTTCTTTTCCAGGCTTTAGCTTAATCTTGTGATTATAGCTGCTATGTTCTGGTAATCCGGTGTTAAGTTCTTTAGCAAATAGTTTATTATACTGCTGGTATTCTGCTGGGATAGATAGCAATTAATCTTCTCTATTAATATCTATTGCTAATAACGTTCTAGCGTTTGCATCCTTAATTTATAGGTAGGCGAGAAATCTTCTTGCTTCAGTCGTTTTATGAGGTTCATTTAAGGCGCCCTTTTTTAGCTGCTGCTTAGTAACTGAATCCTGGTCCTAATGGAGTTAGCCTATTCTCTAATCTATCTGTGGGTTACTATTGTATAACTATGGTCTTCTGAGGATAATGTTATATTTATCTCCTATCTCCATAATATTGAAGTTTAGTTGCTCATTCTAGCTATAGATCTATAAAGGGAGTTGCGCGGTCTCTATATTAATGCGTCCTCTGCTGTACTAGACTTATTCTCCTTTAACGGTATTGAGGTTATAGTAGTCTTCAACTGCTTTCTTATTCCAGGTTATCTGTTATCTATTTACTATTCTAGGCGAAATAAAGTTTCCTTAGGCTCCGCTATTAATTATTGCAGTAATCCATTCTCTATTAAGTTATATTTGGACCTGTATATGCTTATATCATTGAGTTTTTTGCGCTATTGTGCTATATAGGAACCTTATTGTTTTTGCCTGTTGTTATTCCTTATTAGTAGGTGAGTCTAGTTTTTTGACTGTTAGCGCTGGAGTTATCTCCGCCATGCCTTAGCTTTTTCTTCCGAGTGGATTTAGCATTTATTATTTATATATTAGTCCTATTCTATGTAGGGGTTGTTGAGATATCTCATGGGGTAGTGACGATGTAGTTTGAATAATGCTATATTGTCGTTAATTATTTGGGCTAAGTCCTATATGGGGAGTTAATTCTCTAGGTAGTATTACGTAATAGGTCTAGTGTTATATTTTTGAGGATAGAAGTTATACTTATACTTATTAGCTTGGTGTTTATTATAGTGGTCCGTGAGGTACTAAGCCTAGAATATATAATAGTGTTAGTTATATATAGGGTTGAGATGGGTATAATCTCCTTTAACTTATGTTGTGAATGAGAGGTTTCTTCTTTTGCGTCTGGATATACTATAAAAGGCAATTTCCTAGTCGTTCTGGTGAGGGTTGATCTCCTTCTTATGGAGGTATCTTGAGTAGTTAGCTGGCTCTAATCTAGTTCCTTTGGATGAGGTGTTATTGATTTTGAATGAGGTTTATTTAATCTATTTTTCTACTTCTGGGTTTGGCTGCTATTTATTAGTTATTGTAGCGGATAGTTCGTTCCATTTAGCTCTTCTAGTGTGATAGAGCTCATCTCATTGTTCTTGAGAGGGCTATGTCTTATAGTTCTATATAGGTTCTCTTGCTGCTTGGTCTTTTGTTTCGTTATTAATCTGCTGGATTTGCTTAGGGTTATCCCTGGTATCCTGTCGTCGCTCAATATAGGCTTATAGTGACCTAATCTATCGTTGCCACATGACTTCTTTGGGTTGTATTCTTGCTCGTAGCTTGTATGCTTGAAGTCCTTATTATAGTCTAGTGATATGGACTTTGTTGTTAATTTTGATATCCACGCTTGAGGGTGTATGTAATATTTCATTAAGTTGCTTATTGGCTTTCCTCTCTGCCTTTAAGTAGGTTTAGTATCTTACTGCTAGGGTATATATAGGTGCTAGGGGGATACTAGTGGTATTATATCCTGACTGATGAGGGTTCTTTGGGTACTACCCTGCGTGTTCCTTATGGTCTAAGTAGGCTCCACACTTGTTATTATAGCAGGTAGTCCAATGAAGTTGTTTGTGAGGTGTGGTTTTAATAGTGAGGCTTGCTTATTGTTTCTCGGGTACTGGTTGAAAGCGTTCTTTCTTAGGGGATTGATATTTGTAGGCTAGATATCCCATCTTATTGCAGTTATAGCATTACTTATCTTTCTTCTAGTTATTGTTCCGCTTGCTGTCTTTGTGGGCTGCGCTGAGGTCCATAGGTCTACTATGGTATCTGTAGGTAGTGGTGTACTGAGGGGCCCTGGGGTTATACCTATGGTTAGAGGTTTATTTAGCGCGGTGGTTATTACTAGGTTAGTATAGGTTGCCCTTTTTTCTATTGTTATTTTATCCTACTTTATTGTTCCAAGTGGACTATCCTTTGCGTTCAAGGCGTTATTTATAGAGGCGGTTATTAATTTTGACTATAGTATCTATATATTGGTGGAGTTCTTTGGGGCGGTTAAGTTATGCGAGCTCGTCCTTGACTTCTTCTTTTAGGCCTTGGTAGAACTTGGCTATTAGGGCTTCTTCTCCCCAGTCTAGCTTAGATAAAATCTACTAGAACTTAGTAGCATACTTATTAGCTAATCCTTTCTATATGAGATTAGTAAGTTTGCGTTTAGTAATTTATTCTTTATCCAGGCTTCTAAAGGCTTCCTGAAGTTTCTTCTCAAACTTGCTATACTTCCTAAATACTTTCTGAGTTTCTTTATCTTGCTGGTTATATAGTCTACCTAGTTGGTCCCTTATTAATAGTTTAAACTAGGCGAGGGTATCTCCCCTAAGGAAGGATGTAGCTTAGTGAACCTTTGTGGTTTCATCTTGAAATAAGGTGGCGTAGTAATGAAGGTAGGCTTGGGTGCGGGTGAGAAATCCTTGAAGGGTTCCTGGCTCTCCTGAGTATAGAGCAGGTTCTAGGTATTTAGCCTTGGGTCTATATTAGGTAGCTAGCTGCGCGTTTTCCTATTAGAGCTAGAGGATTATATTATATATCTATTGAAGGCTTATTGTTTCCTAGGTGTTTGTAGGGGCTATCTGGGCCTATTGGTTATTTGCGGGTCTTGGGGCTGTAGGTTGTATGTTCCTAGCACTGTTGGCTTGCTGCGCGTTGTTGTTGGGAGTCGATATGATTCCTGTCTTATACTATTTAGTAGCGTTAAAGGTTAACTTACTGAATAGGAGCAATCAAAGTATTATAGTTAGCTATCTAATAATAGGGTTCTGCTAATAGAAGCTGAGGGATAATACTAGGTTAATAGTATAGTCTTATTATACTATATTGCTAAATGAATCTTGGGGTTTTAGGAGTATAGTGATTAGTTATAGTCCTCATAAGGGGGTTGCAGTATAAGATAAAGCTGAGAGTACCTATTGGGGTAATTATGAAGTTGATTGCTAAAGAGCTATAGAAGTCTGTTCCTAGGAGTCCCAAGTCCATACTATATATAAGTCCTAAATAGTCCCTGGTCCTGCTGTTGGGTGATCACCTCTATGCATTAGTGATTGCAATTAGTTGGTAAGACTAACTGATCACTAAGCGCTTCCTTCTGCGCTCCACTAATCATTCTTTATCTTATTATCACGTGACTTATACTATAGTTCTTCCGTGCTGTGGGCATCCCTGGTGTTCCCATGATCCTGCAGTACAAATGTCCTGTCCTAGTCGTCTGACGCCTAGGTGGGTTGGTTGGTTGTTATCCTTGCATAACGGGTCGTAACACCTATATATTCCTTGTGGTCTGAGTGGGTTCCACACTTGTTGTTGTAGCAGGTGGTCTAATGAAGTTGTTTGTGAGGTGTGGTTTTAATAGCGAGACTTGCTTGTTGTTTCTCGGGTACTGGTTGAAAGCGTTCTTTCTTAGGGGATTGATATTTATAGGCTAGATATCCCATCTTATTGTAGTTATAGCATTACTTGTCTTTCTTCTAGTTATTATTCTGCTTGCTATCTTTATGGGCTATGCTGAGGTCTATAGGTCCACTATAGTGTCTGTAGGTAGTGGTGTACTGAGGGGCCCTGGGGTTATACCTGTGGTTAGAGGTTTGTTTAGCGCGGTGGTTATTACTAGGTTGGTATGGGTTGCCCTTTCTTCTATTATTATTTCATCCTACTTTACTATTTTAAGTGGACTATCCTTTATGTTTAAGGCGTTATTTATAGAGGTAGTTATTGATTTTAACTATAGTATCTACATATTAGTAGAGTTTTTTAGGATAATTAAGTTGTGTGAGCTTATTCTTGACTTCTTCCTTTAGGCCTTAGTAGAACTTAGCTATTAGGGCTTCTTCTCCCTAATCTAGCTTAGATAAAATCTATTAGAACTTAGTAGTATATTTACTAGCTAATCCCTTTTATATGAGATTAGTGAGTTTATATTTAGCGATTTATTCTTTATCTGGGCTTCTAAAGGCTTCTTAAAGTTTCTTCTCAAACTTGCTATACTTCCTGAATACTTTCTGAGTTTCTTTATCTTACTAGTTATATAGTCTGCCTAGTTAGTCTCTTATTAATGGTTTAAACTAGGTGAGGGTATCTCCCCTGAGGAAGGATGTAGCTTAGTGAACCTTTGTGGTTTTATCTTGAAATAAGGCGGCGTAGTAATAAAGGTAGGCTTGGGTGTAGGTGAGAAATCCTTGAAGGGTTCCTAGCTCTCCTGAGTATAGAGCAGGTTCTAGGTATTTAGCCTTAGGTCTGTGTTAGGTAGCTAGCTGCGCGTTTTCTTATTAGAGCTAGAGGATTATATTGTATATCTATTAAAGGCTTATTGCTTCCTGGGTGTTTGTAGGGGCTATTTGGGCCTATTAGTTGTTTGCGGGTCTTGGGGCTGTAGGTCGTGCGTTCCTAGCACTATTGGCTTGCTGCGCGTTGTTGTTAGGGGTCGACATAATTCCTATCTTATACTATTTAGTAGTATTAAAGGTTAACTTACTAAATAGGAGCAATTAAAGTATTATAGTTAGCTATCTAATAATAGGGTTCTACTAATAGAAGCTGAGGAATAACGCTAGGTTAATAGTATGGTCTTGCTATACTGTGTAGCTAAATAAATCTTAGGGTTCTAGGAGTATAATAATTAGTTATAGTTCTCATAAGGGGGTTGTAATATAAGATGAAGCTGAGAGTACCTATTAGGGTAATCACGAAGTTAATTGCTAAAGAGCTATAGAAGTCTATTCTTAGGAGTCCTAAGTCCATACTATATATAAGTCCTAAATAGTCCTTTCCACCCTCATTACTGATCACCAACTAGGTACTGGTGATCGCTTAGTGACTGCAGGTAAGCGCTTAGTGGTTGCGGGTAAGCGCTTAGTGGTTCTTCCTGCACGCTCAGTCTTATCTTATCGCCACGTAACTTATACCATAGTTCTTCCATACCGTGAGCATCCTGATATTCCCGTGATCCTATAGTACAAATATCCTGCCCTAGCCGTCTGATGCCTAGGTGGTTTGGTTGGCTGTTATCCTTGCATAACGGGTCGTAACAGATGATTGCCGCAATTTATGAAACAATTTCAGTCTTATTTCTCCATAGAAGCATGTTTCATCTCTAATGGCTTGAAATGATAGAGAATGTTATTATCGACTAGACTTTTGTAACTGCTACATCTATACCAGGAACATAGGGGGAGAGTTACCATTAGTTAATAGTTAGTAGCTACTTACCGCCAGGTAGCAGTTGCTGATTACTAACTATTAGGTAAAAGTTACTAAATTACTAATACTAGCTAGGAGCTCTCGCAGCTATCTATAGCTATAGTTAATCATAGGAATAAGCCCGATTAAATTTTAAATTATTACCTTTAAAAAGTAGTCAATTAAGTAGTAAGAAGTTTGAGATATAGTATCTTATTACTCTTAATATAGAGGCTCTAAGTTTAATACCTATTATAGCTACTATTTTTAGTAATTTAGATATTATAATTAGTAGCTAATAAATTAAGGTAGCTAAAAGAGGAGGAAGAGTAAGGTCTTTTAGCTAATTATATTTCTAGGATCTACTAATATTAGCTAGGAATCAATATTAGTTACTTAGTAATAGCTACCTAGCTATAGATTTAGGCATAACTATTAGCAGGTAGCAGCCGCTAACCAACAGTAAAACGCCCTCTTAGACACCCGGTAAGGATAGCATACGCTATCTAACTGAACTTTCTTAGATACAAGTGTTAATTGTCGCTCATTGGCTACACTCTCCGGCGCGATGGGACAAAATGGGCTTTGCGAGCAGGTATGATACTTGCGTTATCGAAAACACTTACTTATCAATGTTCATCAAATCACTGTCGACAGTCATCCTCGGCACCAGAATGACTCAGCAGTCATGTCTAATAGGCGTTACCGTGTTGACAGATTCTGCAAAAGGAAAAGGAAAAGGAAAATCCGATTGTCCAAACTCAGTAACGTAACGCCCACCTCGGCCCTTAGCTCGGCAAAAACGGGATGGCGTAACCAAGAAGAGCGTCGCTTCGAAGCTCACGCTTTTTCCATCACGCAGGCGGCTAGAACAACTGTCACCGCAGCATCAACCGATGACACCCCTGACGCGCCATGCGGTCCAACTCCGCAGCGTTGGCACCAAAACCATGAGTAACTGCCCAATCTGGAGCGCGGCTGCCGTACCATACACGAAAGCTTATTCGTGAAGGTTTCGCATGTAACAGTCGTGGTTTTGCAGGAGTCATATCTGCCGACCCCTTCTTCTCCAACGACGACGTCGTCGCGCTAGCTGATGGCAGCTTAATCCTTGTGAGTGTTCCCCGCAGAAGCAAAGCTTGGGTCAGTGAAACACGTTGCTGTAGTCTTTGAGAATAACCTCCCATTCTTTGGTTGTCTTGTATCGTCAAAATGTCTTATAACGAGTCCTTCAGAGTGGGCCGCGAGCGGGAGTTGAAGATTCGAATGGCCCAGGAGGCCAAGGCCGTCATCGACTTCGAAGAAGATCCTCATCGCGCTGCTTTGGAGCATAATCCAGTCGAGGCGCGCGTCAGCGTCAAAACATGGATCGCGATCTTCGTATGGTTAATTGGACGTGGAAACTTGCATCAGTCGCTATTCGAGGTCATCGGCCTCATCGGCACCGCGTTATCGTACCACCCAACCGCACGACCTCGTGGCGACTATAACAAGTCACGGTTGCAAGAACTTCGTGATGTGGACTGGATTGGTTTGGTCCTCTTTACTTCCGGCTTGGCGACGGCCCTAATCGGCCTTACATGGGGCGGCACTGCGGCGTATCCATGGGACAGCGCCGGCGCCATTGCTTCCAAAGGTACCGATTATAGGTGAAAATCTTAAAGGATGAAACAATGAACAATCAGCATCGTCGTCGGGTTCACTGTCTCAGCCGCTGGCTTCGTCTACGACTTTAGAATTGCAGCTCATCCGATGTTTCCCTTGAAGCTGTTTGTCATGTTCCGCCGCTACCCCGTCTTGCTGGTCGTTCTGTTCGTCTCGGGCATGAACTTCCACGCCATGTCTGCGCTGCTACCACAGGGTACTCTATACATGTTCACTACAGACGGCATCAAGATCGGGGTACTGGCACTCCCAAACACTTTGATGACCGGCTTCACCGGTGTTCTTGCGCCTCTGATTGCCCATAAAGTTGGATACACCCAGTGGCAACTCGTCATCGGCATGGCATTGCAGGCTATATTCATCGGGGCTAGCGCAGCAAGCGTTTACCCCAACGAGAAGCTTGCCTATGCATTCGTCCCGGCCATCGGCGCCCCCATGTTTGTGTGGGTGACGATTCTGTCCTACGCCATCGCCAGTTTGCACGTGCCTCACTCAATCCTTAGTGTTGCAATGGGCCTCTTGGGCACCTTTAGATCGATCATCGGGTGGCGGCGCTGTCGGTAACGCCGTCTTCAACACCATTTTCCAGGAGAAATTCCGCGAGTTTGCTGGGAATGAAGTGGCTGCCGTCGCCATCAGCGACGGGCTCAACCCATCGGATCTTGGTCTCATCATCCCAGCCGCGATCGAGTACAACCTGGGCAATCCCCGGGCGTTGGTCAACGTTCCAGGCATCACGCCGGAGATACAAACAGCGCTTCGTGTTGCTGTCCGAGCTGCTGCTGGACACGCATTCAGGGTTGTTTTCTACGTGACTATCCCTTTCAGTGTTTTCGCCCTGCTTTGCTCGCTTTTGATCGAAGATCCTTCGGCTTACATGACCAACCACATTCAGTCTGCGATGGGTCAGGACCAAATGACCCAGCAACGCGGAAAGAGAATGCCGAGTCCTGAGGATGCACAGGCGATCGAAGTCGAGCATGCCCAAACAATCCATGTAGAAGAGCCGATGGGGAAGAGCTGAGCTATGACCCGGCCAAGATGAACAGGAAGCGCGTTTAATTAGTCAAGTATGGCTGGAGAGACTTTACGTCTTGACGACTCGATTGGGATCTAATGGGATATTGTAAGTGGAACACGCAGTCGACTTTAACCAATCTTCCTGAAGTTGCATGTGTCGCTAGAGACCCATATCGCCACGTTCCACAAGAAGAATTATTTGCACTGGAACATCAAGTTCACCCAAGCTCGTCGTATCACGCGGGTGGCGTGGGCAAGAGCCAGACCCTCAATTGCAAAGCAAGGATTTTATATAAAAGCGACCCGAGAAAGGTCTATCAACCATTATGTCCACTTGCTCCGATTTTCCCAAACGCCAGCCTCCAACACATTCAGATCGACCATCAGCCTTTACGGCAGACAGGCATCTCAGGGTATCCATAAGTTTCATACTTCGCGCAATGCTCTTGATCATGCCCCTCGGGCTATGCTCTTCTCCATCACGGGCTGAAACTTTCAATGCCTCTCAATGCCGTCTAGTTGTGCCGGAGCCTGAGCTCCATGGTAAGGACCATGGCCTGAGTCCAACTCGTACCGAGCATCGGTGGGTGCTTCGTAGATAGGAGTATGCCCAGCTTCCGCAGCGTAAGAGTGAGGTTGCACGTGGCCGAGTGTATTAGCCTCTTGGCTGGCAAAGTAGTCATTGTGAGGCGTATTGGGCGAGGTAGAATTGGCAACCGTCGAAGCGCTAACAGCACCAGGGCTGAGCTTGGCCATGCCGGGACCGTCCTCGTGATGGTCATTCGTAGGGACCGCTGCATCCTTTGCGGCTTTCCTGCGGCGCCACCAGAAGAAGACCGCAGCTCCGATGAAGGCGACCGCGGCAAGGGCAACACCCACACCAATCCCGGCAGCGGCACCGGATGAGAGGCCTCCCGCTGAAGACTCTGGCTCGGAGGATGAGGTTGGATTGGTTCCAGAGCCGGCGTTGGTGCCAGTGGCGGTGCCCGTAGCAGTGGCTGAAGTGATTGCAGTCGTCTGTACAATGTCAGTGTTGTGGAGCGCCGCGGTGGTGCAACAGGACCGACTTACTCCCGCGGTATAAACAGTCGAGTATGCACCGTCGTCAACAGGCCGATCGCTGGACATGACCCAGTGTTGGGCAACCTGTTTTTGGGAGACGCCTTCGGTGCCCTCAACTTCGCTCGACATGAAAAGGTTGGACATGGGATGGACATCCAGGACAAAATCGCTGCCGTTCTTCACATTTGTAAACTTGAACGAACCGTCACCTGGACAAGTCAGTCTGGGAACCACAGCTCATCCATTATCGTCTCTGCCATTTACTTACCCCATTCACTAATGTCCCATTGCTGAGATGAGTCCGAATTCGTACTCCTCATACATCCTATCGTTTTGCTCGGGTGCACCTCGTCGGCGTGATAGCATACTGAAAGCTGTTGACCAACTCCAGAGGTATTCAACCTCGCAAAGTAACGCCCGTCCACGTCGCCCACCGGTTGGAATTGCCATGCCGCGCCTACGAAGGCCCACACTCTAAGACCCGCACCCGTGTTCTGTAAATTGTTGTTGATTGTGTCGTTGACTTTAGTGACTCGTGTCTCGGAGACCATGTACCAGGCGTTCGAGTCCAGCTTCGCTGCCATCCTGGCGGGTATGGTAGATGGCAGATGGTGTGTCTTCTGCCCAGACCTCTTCAAACCCCTTGGTATATTCGACTCCGGGAGGAGATCAGGCTAGTAGGCGTCTTTGTCGTGTCGGCAGCTTAGGGCGTGGTCTCTGATAGATTGCTTGCGATACGTTTTGATCGACGAAGGAAAGGCCAGAAGGATTACTAAAGAGTAGCAAAGACGGAAAGTGGAAGAGGAATATGATGATCTAAAAGACGTAGACCAGGCGGCGATGACAGGGGGGGTGGTGCAAAGTGCCAACCCCAATCTTAAAGACAGCAGCCACGCAGCAAGGGGAGGCATCTCGGACTGGAGGAGCGGGACGGAATTGAATGTGGATGGACAAGCACAGTTCAGCTTCACCAGCGCAAGCTAAGACTGGCCATTCGACACTCCGCCCCTTGGCGCCTCCCGCTCAATTTTTTGGAAGGATCACGGTCTGGATACCACGCTGTGGCAGCCTGCATGTAACCAGGAAGAGACAGTCTGACAGGCACTCCGAGCCTCGGCCAAAGTTCCCCCTGCGAGGTGAGAAAGAATGGGACCTGAAGGCAGGCTAGGGCCGCGAGACTCGAAATCCCCATGTCACGCGATCCTTCGACCTACCAGACTCTACGGCCTCGCTTGGCGAAGAAGCATGGATTGAATCGAAGCGCGTGATGGGCAGCGAAGCTGACGAGAGACGCAAGAAATCGAGAGCTGAAGGCAGCACTTGGGATAAGGTACCTTAAGGCGTGTGCTTGCAGCTTCATGCCAAACCCTGAATCCTTCGGACGCTGTCTTACTAGCATAAAGTTTGCGAGTAACCAGCCACTCAGTGATTACAGACTCTTAGAAGACCAAAAGAAAAGCAGTAGATCAAGAGAGCGGATGGTGTCCGCCACCTGGGAATTAGAAGCGGGAGTTCCACAGGCAGAGAAGCAAACAAGAGCTATCATAGCTTAATTAGCGAGCGCGGTAAACCGTAATAAAGGTAAGCACTGTGCTCAGCCCTGTTCGTTGTTGGGGCCGCAATACCCCCTGAATAATTATTAGCGTGTGACTTTTCCCCTGCTAGCGTTCAAGGGCTAGCCAAGGTAAGATACTAATAAGATCTGATCAGGACAGCTCGATCAGGCAAATCCTGGGGCAGTGGGGATGTCCAACTGTTACACTACAAACATTCAGGGACTGTATTGTACTTCTTGTCACAGTGATCACTATGGGTTCAGCGGCCACTGAGCTCCCAGCTGTGGGCTCGGACGCTAATCCGTCTGTTCGGACTAGATTGTCTATCCGATGAAAGCTCTTGGCTCATCCTCAACGAAAGGAGCCTGGAAGCAAGGACGTTTGGCTTTTCGCAGTGCAAGTTCTTGATTTCCACGAGTGGTCAATAGCCTGAAGAGTTGACATGGAGCGCCAGCGGCGTCAAGGATGCGGGTAGAAGGGCCGCTGTTACTGCTCTATGTAAGCAATATATGGATATATGGCGCTGCCAGGTCGTGGACATGGAAAAGGGAGTAAGTGGTGAAGAAAAGAAACGGGGCAAGAATACCATCCATTAGTATTGTGCAACAGGCAACAATAATCATCTCGCATTCATTCTGCCAAGAGTGATTATCGTTTCATTCCAAGTCCACAACTGGTACTCAACATTACGTAAGCCCACGGAGGATTGAGTTTCTTCGACCCCCACTACACGTCTGATGAGATACTTAATAATATGCGGTGTATATCGACATATATCCCGTCAGCTGTCGGACTTTTACGCGTCAATTGGGTGAAAATCGGTGTGTGTATTTTCTCCGTTCTGAGGTATAAAGGTCTCCACTAAAATCTCTGCTAGATATAGGTACCCACAATCTAGCTATCGGTCGGGATGGATTTCGGGTCAAATCGGCATACGCCCATCGGCGTACGCCCAGTTCGACACGCCCCCTCAGGTTGGTGCCCAAAGGGTCCAAACTGGACAAACTGGCCAAAATGGCCCAAATGGCCCAAATAGCCAAATAGCTACTTTTGTAAATCTCAAATCCCCTACTTGTAGGCACTTTTATATATAGCCTATTTGAGGGTATATCTATTGCTTTAAATCGCTCTCGTTATACTTATTAAAACCTCCTAGTGGGTAGGAAAGAGTGATGCTGTTTATAGAGCTTCAGCCTCTAATTTAGTATGCCTGTTATCTGCGAGAAGGTTGCTCTTATCTGCGAGGTTAAGTTAGCTAATGAAGGTGGTGAAGACAGTAGCTAGTAGGGCTTTTATTATTCTATCTGCTATTATTTCAGCTAATTAGGTATGAATAACCTCTATATAGTTATCTTAAATCTCTTGTTATAGCTAATAGTTGTAGATATTAATGTGGTATAACTTAGTTTATAGTTAAATAATCTCTTAGGTTACTAGCTATATTATTTAGGTATTATTATATTAGATAACTACCTTGAGGCTATTATGAGGCTAATTAACTATATAAGAAGGCTCTCCTCTAGGAGGGAGGCTTACCCATAAGGCGGTTATTAGCTGACTTATGAATAGTCCTTCCTTTGCAGCCTGCGAGAGGGCTAATAGCTCTACTTCTATAGTTGAGGTCGTTACTATTTATTATTTATTAGCCCTCCAAGCAATTATTCCTCCAAATAGCTTTATTATAAAGGCTTAAGAGCTCTTTTAGTTTATTAAGTTATCCATAAAGCTAGTATCTAACGCCACCTCTAACCCATTAGTATCCTTCACTCTATACTTAAGATAGAGCCCTTTTATCTTTAGTAGGTATTATATAGCTCGATTAGCGGCTTAGTAGTATTTTGGGCTAGGGGTTTAGTTAAATCTCACAAGACGACTAACTATAAAAGCGATATTAGGTCTAGTTATAATAATAGTATATAGTAGCAATCTAACTTTTTATTAATATAGCTAAATCTCTTGAGGTATTATTTACCCTTTATATAGTAGTAGCTCTTTAGTAGCTATTAGGGTATTATATTATAAGTTAGTATTAATATAGTTATTTAGTAGTTTTATTAATTTATTCATAAATACTGACTGCAATAGCTATAGCCTCTTATTTAGATGATCTCAAAGAACTTCAATCCCTGGGAACTAATATAAGTCTTAACTACCCTCGAGATAGTATTATTTCTATAGTTATCTAATTAGTGAGGTAGTATAACTATAATCTTTGGGGGAATATACTATAACGTAGTTATTAACGTAGAAGAAGAATAAGACCTTGCTATAGCGCTAACAGCAGTTTTCGCCAGGTATCTACTTAAAATTAAGGGCATTTAGACCCTTTTTGAGGTGTTGCTGCTATAAAAGAGGGGATCTATAAAGCCTATAGAGGGCCTTTAGCAGCTTAAGCACTCTTCTAGGCTCTTAATACCATAGTGGCGTCTCTATATAGACCTCTTTATTAAGGTTAGTATATATAAAGATATTAATAGCGTTATATTAGATTAGATCTATATTAAATTAGTTAGCAATAGCGATGAGGGTTCTGAATAATATCCTAGCTAATATAGCAGTATAGGTATTGCGAAGGTTGTGAGGCTATTAATTGCTTCTTACTATAAGTCTTACCTTAACTTTTACTAGCCTACTATACTTATTAAGCTTATAGGTATTGGGATGGGACAAGATGGCTTGGCTATTCAGTCAGCAGGCCCGCTATCAATAGGGTCCAAAACGGAAGACTGCGATGCGGGGGAAGAACAATCATAAACATTCAGAATTATCAACATCATCATTATCCATAGTCTTTTTCAGCCTCAAGAGGGCATATACCTTAATAATCCCATATACGATTTCCACAATATCTCTTCTATTTCAAGCCCAATTCTTCCCATTCTTTCTAATTAGATCTGCGAATCGCAACGCGCATCTTTTAAGCCTACTTTTATTATTCCTATCCATTCGTGGGTAGTGTTATATTATTTGCTATCTTTGCAGTCCCCAAGGGGCTCCTGCTCTTCCCAATAGTGCCCCAGAGGCGGATCTTTTTTGCTCTTTGCCACAACCCTCAAAGGTTTCTAAGAGAGTGGGGTGCCTTCATCACATCCAGACGTCCCGCTATCATAACACACACCAACACATACCCACTCCTTTTCTAGACGGATGCAATATCTAGCTACCACAAAGAAACAAAGAAACAAAGAAACAACAATATAAATAAGAACTAGATAGAGGAGAATAAGCAATTCGCAGACCCATCAGCCTATAGAGGGATTACTACAGCCAAGCGTTCTTTCAAAAGGTTAATAGGAATCACAAAGACCCTGAAATCCTCCCTTCTTTTAGTATTTCAGCTAGAACTAACTATTTTTTTTCTTTTCCCTCTCTTATATCCCTCCCTCTCCCTCAAATATTATTATCCACCACTAGTCTTTTTAACTAAGTCTATAATAACTAAAATAGCTAAAAAGCTAGGAGAAATAGTAGTCTTACTAAGCTAATAAGTAAAGCGAGATTAACTAGATTAATAAAAGAATACTAATAAACCCATTTTAATATAGCCTAGAGTACTAAGAGCAA
>JAXCEF010000803.1:0-14465 GCA_037178605.1 Colletotrichum euphorbiae | reverse complement strand
AATCCTCCTTTATATATATCTAGCTTAATAAAGAGTTCCTTAGTAGGATTATAGTAATACTAGGCGACTTAACTATAGAGGTTCTCTTATATCGCGGTCTAAGACTTCATCTCCTCTTCTATAGGTTTAAAGGTAACCTTAGTGAGGTAATAAGTATATATCTATTTAGTTACTCCTTATGGTAGCTTATTCTCGCTATAGAGGAGGGCAGAAAGGACTGTTTTGCAGCGGGTAAGGGGTACTATAATAACATTAAACTATAGCACGTCATAGCGTAGCTATCCTGCTATTCTGAGATATCTTTGAAGGTTATAGAGGTTATTAGGGAATATAAGCTGCCAAAAAGCCTCAATACAGTTATTAGTACATGAGACTCTAGTAGTGTTAATAATGTGGCTGAGGAGCTTTATAGAGGTAAAGCTAGTAAATAACCTCTCTATAGAGATATAGAGGCAGCTATTCTCGAGGAGCTTAAGCATAATCTCAATATGCTGGAGGTGGTCCTTAGTAGTATCACTAATAATCATAATATTATTAATATAGGCTTAGATAATATCTTAGTAGTTATAGAATAAGTTATTTATGAAGCGTTAAGCGTATATGGGGGAGTTCTTAAATCCCATTAAAATGACGTTAGATACCTCAATACTACGTAGAGAAATTATAGCTATCTAGTTGTAGTATTTAGAATATACTAGAAGCTAATAAAAAAATCTAATAGCATTAAGTATTATAACCTAGCCCTTATCTTATAGATAGTTAAGAATATTATCCTAGTCTAGGAGAGGGTATATATTAGGAAGTACAACCTTATTTAATAGGCGAAGGTTAACTACTAGGCAGCCTTTTCATACTCTATTCACCACGCGCCACATAATAAATAAGGGGCATGCAATAGGAACTAATCTAATAGCAAAGGATATCTTATCTTTAGAGTAGAGGCTGTTAAGCTTGCTATACGTAAGCTCGGTATCTTCTATTCCCAGGGGGAAGGGGCGGGAGGCCTTAACCTAGCTTTGCTAACTATTAATAAAGTTAATATATATACCTTCTTTATTAGGCATTAGGATAATGCTGTAGTTATAAAAGATATTGTGGTAGTTGAAAACTACCTTTAGGCGGGCTATAAAAGCAGGGTTACTAGTATAGATCTTAATACTAGTAGCTAACTTAATTATTAGTATGCTATTAGGCTGGGAGATACTATAGGAGGGGACTTCTGCAGGGCTGGGATTTATAGTAGGGGTATTACTAGATACTATAGTATAGAAGGCTTCCTCTATTATAATAGATAGGGCGTTAGGATAGTCTGGGAAAAGGGTGTTAATATTAGCCTAGTTAATGAGGTTTATAGTATTAGTACTATTAAAGCGGGTTAAAGTGCTGACTTTTATCCCTTTAGGGATGCTGAGCGGCTTAGTTAAAGGGTTTTATTAAAGGACTAGCTTTAGGGTATCTAGAGTAATAACGCTATTAACTATAGAAGGGATCTAGAAATAGAAACGCTATAGCTAGTCTTAGTTACTAGTAGCTAGGGAAGCTGGGAGGTTGGCGTAGCGTACTATAGCAAAGATAGAATTATGGGGAGGGATTATAGTAGCTTATATGAGGTTAACTATTTAGATGATAGGGAGGATGCTCTTATAGGTTATATTAGTAGCTATACTATATATAGAGCAGAACTTTATAATCCCTTTATTAAAGTTAATAAGTAACTTATAGTCTTTATAAAAGGGTATACCTAAGAGTAGGTTTGCGCTAAGTAAGTTAATAACTCCTATAGTAATAATAATATAAGCCTAGATAGGTATACTACTAAGTATGCCTAGGAGGTAGAAATCAAAAGTAGCTTCTTCTATAACCTCAAAGGATAAGTTTATAGCTACTATATAGTGGGGGTCTACTAGGTATAAGTAGGCCTTACTAATAAAGCGATCTATCTACTATTAGTTAATAAGGGCGATAGAAGCGCTAGTATTAATATAAACTTCCTCTATAGGCCTATTAACCTGGGCAGATATATAGAGGTGGAGATAGGTCTACTTATGGAGGCGAGTGCTCTTCTATGGTTTAGGGGAGGTATTAATAACTTAGCTAGCCTCTAAGATGAAATTAGTAGTATAGTTAGTAGTAGGAGCGGTAGCGTTAGTAGTGAGGCCTATAAAAAGGGGGCGCTTAGCGTCTAAAGCTAATATATTACTAGAGTTATAAATAAGATTATCTTATGTGGGCTAGTAGTTAGTCTCCTCCTTTAGGGAGGGAAGTATTATTAGGTTAGAGCTATAATTACTTATTTATCCTGCTTATAGCTAATATGAGTTAGATAGGTTAAGTTATTTATAGATATTAATAAGCTTATATCTATTATTAATAAGGTAGTTAATAATAGTCTTGGGGTTAGTATCTTTAAAGACCTAGTGGGCTTAATTACTATAATAGTATTAAGCTATTTATTATAAGTAGTTAAACTATTAAAGATGTTCCTAAGGCCTTTAAGCGTTATAGTAGCTGTCCTGGGGGGCTTAGTTGCCTGCTAGCTTATTAGCCTGATGTGGGGTGTTTTAATTATAAGAGCGGTTTAGCTAGAATCCTCCGCAATATATAGGCTAGTAATGCTAATAGTCCTGTTGTGGGGACTCCTAATAGGAGTATAAATAACCCTAATAAGCAGAGTTATCTAGTATAGCTAAGTAAAGAGTGTAGTAGGCTCCTAGGCTAGATGAGAAAGGAGCGTGAGTATGCTAGATAGTATAGTATTTCTTATCTATAAGCGAGAGATATATATCTATTATATCTATTATCCTAGGCTTATAGAGAAATTATTAGAGTTCTGGATTAAGGGATTAATAAAAGACTGTGAGTAGCTAGTGCGGGGTAATAGATCCCTATGCCTTAGTATACTTAAAGACTTTATGCGCATATTGGCGGATATTGTCTTTGCTATTAATCTGGTTGAGAGTGAATTAATTCTCCTAGAGCTAAGTCCAGGCTTCTGCTGCGGTAGGGGCGAACTTCTATTAGATAGCGTCGTATAGCGCGAGCAACCTATTTAACTAGTAGTACTGCTATTCTGTATTTATGAGGATATAGACCCACTAGGAGAGGGCAAAACCTTAGAGGAGAGTCTCCTATTAGGTAGTAATAGCTATATAGTAGTAGGAGTACTTAGCTAGAGCTAAGAGATAGGACAGCTAGATATTTACATTATAGTAGTATATAACTCTGCGGTTGTGGAAAACTAGCTCCTTACTATACCTTAAAGTAGGGGCGTTAGGCTAGAATACTCTATAGTCCTATAATATCTAGGGCGGGAAGGGCACTAGGGCTAGCTGCGCCTAGATAGTAAAACCCTATATAACTACTAGGGTAAGAATATCTAAGAAGAGACTATATAGGTTCTAGAAGGCGTTATTCCCTCTATAGGTATATTAAGATATTAGGCTATAGTGAGGTTACTAAGGAACTCTAGGTGCTAGTAAGCTATAGTTAGGGGGACTCTACTGTAGGTAGCCTAGTAAAGTAGTAAGTTATCTTATTACTCCTAGGCTTAGGGGAGCTATTAGAATAATAGTATTCCTAATAGGGCTGGGGTAGTTATTATCTAGAGGGGCTAGTATAATAGTAACTATCTTAGTAGAACTAGTGTGAGTAATATCTAGAGGGGCTAGTATAATAGCAATTTTCCTACTGGGACTAGTATAAGTACTATTTAGTAAGGAATATGAGGAGCTAGCGGGATATATTAATGGGGTAGTAACCTAACTTATAGTTGGGGGTTTAGATGATACCCCAAGAGGTGCTTAAGTCTCTACCTTTATTAGCGCTCTAGGTTCTTAGGGAGGCTACTTTAGTAGAGGGGGAGTAGTTAGCAGCGGAGCAGCTATAAAGGTGAGCTATCTAGTATTATAAACTTAGATCTCTTTAGGGCTAAGGTTGCTAAAAGAGCTTTAGAGGGTACTAGATTTATAATAGTAAAGAAGGACCCTTATTATACTACCTATAGTCTCCCTTAGTAAGTAGGTATTAATATTCTAACTATTAATATTAAGTAGCTTATTAAGCTAGCTAGTGTTGCGGGAAGCCTGCGGGATATAAAGCGTTTAGCCTATATCCTAATAAAAGCTGCTTAATACTACTATATAATATAAGAAAGCCTAACTAAAGCTGCGAATAACTAGGTTATATTTATAGCGATTTATAAAAACCGCAACGTAGCGGGCGTTATTTTATTACGCCTCTATAAAATGGGGTGAGGGGAAAGATAACCTAGCAGCAGACTTCTGCTGCTCTATTATAATGGAGTCCTCAGAGCTTAAGCCTAAACCTGAGCTCTTATCCTAATGCAGACGTCTCATACGCCTCTTCTAGGCTCCCGCTATAAAGCGAGCGTGGGGTGGAGGGACTTAACGAGGTTGAGGATCTAAAAAAAAGAAAATCTAGTAGTTATGCTACTAGATATTAGTATCTTCTTAGTATACCTATAGCAGTACTGAGGGAGTAATAAGACGTTTAACTAATAATAGTAAATGAGAATAATATGCAGTAAAATAATAAAAGATAGGTCTTAGTATAAAAGGAGTGAAAGTCTTATATTCTTATATCCTATGCTACTAGTCTTATTTATAGATAGCAGACGCTACGTGATAGTAGCAGTATGCTACGTGGCAGTAATTATATATTACGATATGTGATAGTAACTGCGCACTATTTGTATGGTGACATCTTTAGTAGTATCTAGAATAGTAATATTATTATCTTTATTATTAGATAGCTCTTTAACCCTACTAGTAATATAGATAGGAGGGTCCTAAACTATTAGTAGGTCTACTAATTATGAGGCTTATTAGATATAAGTATTATAGGGTTTATTATAATAGCTTGAAGGCCTTAACCTTTTTGCTGCTATAATATCCTCTACTACGTTGATAAACTAGCACTTTAGCTTAAAGCTAAAGAGAGTAGCATTAATAAAATCATATAATTATATAGCTATCTTCCCTTAATTTATAGGCCTAATAGGCTAACTAGACTACGCCCTATTATAATTAATAATATGAGCGACTTCTTCTAGTAGATAGGGCTACTACTTTAACGCTAGTCTGCTTATTACTATGGCGCAACTTAAGTAAGATTCTTTATTAATTAGGATATACTTAAAAACTATCTATCTATCTATTAACTTTATATTTCAACCCTCATTAATAATACTAGTCTCAACTTTAGCTAGGGAGTTAAGGGTTCTAATATAGTAATAAGGTGCTATATAATAGTAAATCCCGTTTTAGCTTCCTATAAGAGCTTTAATATAGGTACTAATAATATAATCAATAGCGCTATAAAACTAATAGTATCTAGTAGCCCAAAAGAAATTATATCTCAGGCTGCTATCTAACTGCTAGTAGCCACCTTAGTAGCTACATCAATACCTACTATAGTAGCTGCCTCTGCCTCTTCTCCTAAAGTCTTGGCCTTATTAATAACTACCTTAATAGCCTCTTTGAAAGCCTTAATTCTAATTATACTAGTAGGATTGCTGCTGATATTAGGTCTGCAAATTATCTTAAGACTATTAATTATATGCTTTAGTAGCCTCTATAGCATTTAGGTTGAAAATAATATTCCCTTAACTAGTAACTCTTTTAATAAGGGCTAAAATATGTATTTTATAGTTACCTCTATTAATATTAAGAGTTCTAAAGTTTTCTACTAGGGAGTTAATAATAGAGCTTACTATTTAGGCTACTAAAGGCTCCTTAGTCTTTATCTTTAACCTAGTTAAAATTATCTTTAAAGGGATAAGCAAGGTTATTATAAGCTTAAGTTTAATAAGGCCTAATAACTACTAAAGTTCTTAATAAGTAGTATACTATCTAATAAGGGCATTTTTAACTACTATCTACTGCTTTAAAATGACTTTAGTAGGCTTATAGCCTAACTCTCGAGCTATAGCTTTTATAGCCCTCTTAGAAAAGCAATAGTAGCAAACCTAAATAAGCTTAGTATTAGTAAGATCTAGATATTCTCGCTAGATAGTATGCTAATAAAGCTAGTAAATAGTAGTAATTAAGGCTATAACTAGGGAAGGATTATTATCTTTAATATGAGGTCCTATAATAAGATTTCTAAGGTCCTCATTTAGATTCTATTAAGTCTTTAGGTCTATAAATCTGAATTAGTAAATAAGTTTCTCCTTAGCTTTAGCCTAGGTCTTAGCTTCATTAACGCATAATTATACTATATCTCTATAGTTAGTAGAACTATATATATAGACGTTATTCTTTATATCCTCATTAACCTTATGGTATAGCTTTAAAAGGCTCTTATACTCTATAAGGAAGTCTGAGATATTAGTTCTAATACACTTAGGCGCTCTAGTTAAATAAGGAGTTATTATAGTAATAGTAGGACGCTTTATGAGGATATCTACTAGGATAGTAAAGTCCTAGTTAGTATAACCCCTTATTAATATGCTGAAAGGGCTTGAGGAGGCTAGGTTAGGCCCTAAGTTGAGATTTATAGGCCTATCCTTACTATCCTTAGAGACTAGTTTATTTAAAGCTTGAGATTGCATCTTACTAAATGAAGGGCCTAGAAACTATTCTTCAGGCTGCTTCTCTTTACTAGAAGAGAACTTAGTGTCTGGGTTGCTAGAATAAGAGGTAGATATATTATTTATAGGTCTGCAAATACTATATTAATTATGTTTGAGTGTTATTAAGTAATTATTTATTAAATCTCTATGAGATATTATGAAGTAAATAGATTAATATAACTTCTTAATATTTTTAAAGGTGAAGAGAGTAATAGTAGGTCTTTTAGATAATAAAATAAAAGGTAATAAAAAAGGAAAGGAATATAAATAAATATAGAAAGGCTTTATAGCCTTAATCTTACTACTTTAGTAGTAATCCCACTCTAAGTCTTAATATTTAAATTAGGAAAGTCTTCTCTAGTGAGGCTCCTATCTTAAAATCTTGTAGCTTACTATATTAAAATACTTTATATATTAGTATACTTGCTCTTAGTATTCTAGGCTGTATTAAAATAGGTTTATTAGTATTGTTTTATTAATCTAGTTAATCTTACTTCACTTATTAGCTTAGTAAGACTACTATTTCTCCTATATTAGTTTTATTTATAGCTTTTTAGCTATCTCAGCTATAATAGACTAGTTAAAAAGACTACTGGTGGATGAGAGTGATTGAGAACGAGGGAGGGATGTAGGAGAGGAAAAAGAAAGAAATAGTTGGTTCTAGCTGAAATACTAAAAGAAGGGAGGATTTTAGGGTCTTTGTAATTCCGATTAATTTTTTAAAAGAACGCTTAGCTATCGCAATCCCTTTATAAGCTAATAGGTCTATAAATCACCTATTCTCCTCCATCTAGCTCTTATTAATATATTATATTATTATTTCTTTATTTCTTTGTAATAGCTAGATATTGCAATTATCTAAAGAAAAGAGTGTATATATGTTGGTATGTGTTATAATGGCGGGACGTCTGGACGCGATGAAGGCACCCCACTCTCTTAGAAACCTTTAAGGGTTGTAGCAAAGAGCAAAAAGATCTGCCTCTAGGTACTATTAAGAAGAGCAGGAGCCTAGTAGGGACTATAAAGATAATAAATAATATAACACTACCCACAAAAGGATAGGAATAATAAAAGTAGGCTTAAAAGATGCGCATAGCGATTTGCAGAACTAATTAGAAAGAATGGGAAGAAATAGGCTTGAAATAAAAGAGATATCGTGGAAATTATATATCAGATTATTAGGGTATAAGCCTCTTAAGGCCGAAAAGACTATTGATAATGGTGATGAAAAAAACATGAAGGACGTCGCTTCGCTCCTCTCCTCCCCGCATCGCAGTCTTCAGCTTTTAGACCCCATTAACAGTAGGCCTGCTAACTAAACAGCCAAGCCATCCTATCTCATCCCAGTAGTAGGTCTATAATAAAGTCTATAGAGAAGTTAGAGTATAGCTAGTTAGGTACTAGTAGGGGCTTAAGGAACTCTTTCTTTACTTACCTCTAGATATATATTCCTCTATATATATTATAGTTCTATATAAACCTTTGCACGGTTTGGGACTAACCTAGCTAATAGAACTATTAGCTTACTATCTTAAGTATATTATTATAAAAACCTAGGTGGGCAGTTATACTAAAGTTATTGCTCCACTAGATAATTTCAGTGTGGAGTGCTCCTAAGGAGTTATTATTACCCTCCCCACTAGGTACCTATAGCCTCCCCCAGAAGGGTAGCCTCCTGAGGTTATTAATACTATATTTACTAAGCTAAACCTTCACTGCAATATCTAGTAGGAAGCTGCGTAGCTATTAAGTAACTATATTATAAGTAGCTCTATAGGTAGTATTATTCTTTATTATCTTCTGCTATAGTGCCTATAGCTCTAGGTCTCTAGTAAAAACTACTATATCTAAGATATCTAGGTAGCCTACTAGCGCTTAGTTCCTCCTCACTAGGGGGCTAACTATAGGGTCTCCTTAAGGTTATATATAGTTAAGTATTAGCTATAGGACCCTTTTCTACTTCCGCTTATTATCCTACCCCTAGGGAGCATCCTGCTCCCGCTAAGAGAGAGCATTGGGGGCGACTGCCTCCCTACTAGGGTGGTACTTAATATAGAAGTTATACTAAGATAACTCCTCTACCTATTTACTCTAATATTCTATAAGGTATTACTTTTTATAAAGTATTTAAGCCCCTAGTAGTCTATTAGTACCTTAAAAGTAGGGATGCTATATAGCTCTATTCTCTATATATAGAGATAAGGAGCTACTAGTAGTACTATTTCATTATATATAGAGTAGTTATATTCTACTAGTAATAGCTTTCTTAAGTGAAATACTACTAGGCGCTAGGTGCCCTCTAGGTTAGCTTAAGAGAGCACTCCTCTAAGGGTAAACCTAGAGTAATTAGTCTCTACTACTATTTCATCCTCTAGGTTAAACTAGTAGAGAACTAGTTAGGTGCTAAATAGCCTCTTAAGCTTCTTAAATACCTTATTTTAGTTCTTTCTCTAGTAGAATACTATATCTTTCTTAGTAAGCTGTATTAGTAGCTTAATAATCTCCCTATAACTAGATATAAATATATTATAGTAGTTAGTAAACCCTAGGAAGCTCTAGACCCCTTTAAGTAAGGTAGGGGGTAGCTACTTAGTAATCGCCTAGAGCTTCTTTGAATTATAAGAGAGGCTCTTCCCTACTATTATAATAAACCCCATATAATTAAACTTTTTAACTAAGACCTTATACTTTATAGGAGTGAGGTTAAGTCTAGCTACTACTATCCTCTAGAGAACCTCATAGACCTTCTTCTTATAGTTCTCCTTTATTTTATTTAAGTAGATTAGTATATTACCTATATAGGCTATAATGAAATGTTTTAAGGAGTCTTATAGTATGCTATTAATATATTATTAAAAGCTAGCGGGGGTGCTAGTTAAGCTAAAGGAGTATACTACTTACTTAAATAGGCTATATTAGGTGCGGAACGCTATTGTTTTCTAGTGCCCCTCTATAATCTGCAGCTTATAGAAAGTAGCTACTATATCTAACTTTATATACTATTTAGCTATACTAATATAGTATAATATCTTAGACATTAATAGTAGGGAGTATTAGTCCTTCTTAGTAATTATATTTAGAGCCCTATAATTAATATAGAAGTAAATGCCTCTATTTAGCTTCCTCATAAAGAGTATTAGGGTACTAGCTAGTAAGCTACTAGCTTAAATAAACCCCTTATTTAGGAGGTCCTATAGGGTATTCTTAAGTAGTAGTAGTTTCTCCTGCAATATACTATAAAGGGGTCCCTAGGGGAGTAGTAGTTCCCTTCTATCTAGAGTAGAGATAAAGTTAATCTAGTAGTTTGTCCCAGGCTAGCTAGGGAGAAGCAGGTAAGCCTTATTTAGGTTAAATAAGCTAGGGAAATTCTCTAGGATCTAGGCTAGTACGCTATATTATTAATTCTCCTTTAGCTTTAGGTTAAGAGCCTTCTTAATATCTACTAGGCTAATTGCCTAAACTTATGCCTCTATAGCGCCTCCCTCATACTTACTCCGCCTCCTTACTAGGTATTAATAGATTATAGAGAATCGTTAATAGTATAGTATCTAGGAATCTTATAGCCCTTATCTCTATTATAAGAGTTATTTCTTTTTACTCCTTTAGGTATAACTTAATATAGCCCTAGCTATAGCGCATCTAGTAAGTTATAGTATTATATATAACCTTATTTTGCTCTATTTATAGCTATCTTAATAGGATCTCTAGGTTGAGGCCTTCTACTATATATATAAATACGCGCTAGATATAGATACTTATCTCTAAACTAAAGTCTACTACGCTTAGAGCGTTACCTAGTAAAGAACTACTAAGGGTATACCCTCTTATAGGTCGCTACTTCTTCTTAATATATAGAAGGTAGAAGTATTAAGCTAGGAACTAACTAATTATTATATAAGTATTACTACTAGTATTAACTAGGGCGTAAGCTAAGTATCCTTTATTAACTCTAATCTATATAATAATAAGTCTGCTATCTACTAGCTATTTTATTTTATATTATTCCCAACCTAATATCTCCTCTTTAATAGGCTTTAGGGCCTGATTTTGCTCTAGAGTTAGTCTTTTCCTAACTCTTTATCATTATTATTAGAGAAGTATGGTTCTACTTAGTAGTCCTCTTTCTCCTCTTAGCTAGTAGAATTAACCTTTAGGGTCCTAGCTTTAGTAACTTTTAGTAGCTAGTCGTCCCTTATAGAGTAACGCTATATAAGATAGCCCTTAACCCTATAAGTATAGTAGGTATAGGTATCTTTAGGGCGGGTATCCTTATCCCTTTACTAATAGGGATATACTAGGTAGCTATTAGAGGATAACTCTAAGTCCTATTGGAGGTAATATTTCTCCTTTACCCTCAAGACGCGCATAGCCTTAGTTATATAGGTATCTCTATTAGTATCCTTAGCTACTAGCTTCTAGTAGGGAGCTTAGAGATAGCTTAGAGCTTTCTAGTATTTAATCTTCTAGGCGATATTCTAGACTTTTGAGAGCTACCTACTATAATCAGAAGGTAGGTTAATAGTAATTAACTAGTCTTTTAGCTTAGGATTGAGGGCAGCCTCTAAGAGGGATATCTAGACCTAGCTAGGCTAGTTGCTACCCCCTATATCTACTAGGGTCCGCTTAAATCTCAGCAAGAAGGCTGAGAGAGACTCTATCTCTCTTTACTAGAGAGTCTATAGTTAGGCTACTGCTTGAGGCTATAGTTTATAATCCTTCTAGGTTTAGTTGAGGTAGGCTATAAAATCCTTAGGGTTATATTTTCCTCTCTCACTGCCTGCTTAATAGAAAGTAGAGATTACTAGTTGGGGGTTAGTATCTAGATATAAATTAATAATATACTACGCCTCTATATCTATAGGGTAAAAGATCTAGTTAATTGCGAGAATATATCTTATCTATTACGCCCACGAGGTATATTCTCTCTACTAACCTGAGAACTTTAGAGGTAAGGGTAGTAGCTTCCAGGTTACTACACTAAGTATTACTAGTAGTCCGCTAGTAGTAGTTATCTAGAGGGGTATAGCTAATTACTAGTTACCCCTCTATAGCTCCTGTATTTACTACTAGAGGTAGTTTAATACTATCACTAAGTCGGTATATAATAGCTCACCTTAGCTATTAACTATTAGGTTATTAACTATCTCAGCAACTAGTGAGGAGCAGCACTTAACTTATCTCTTATTATTATAGTAGTAAGCTTTAAATATATAAAGGGCTAGACCTAAGCCTATATAATAAGAGGTAGCATAATACTATTTATTTGAAGCTAAAGAGGAAAAAAAGAGTTTTCCGCTTCAGTAAGGTTATGCTAGGTTTATGGGTAGCTACTAGGTAGGCCCCAAGCAGTAAATCTAGGCAGAAGCCCAGATAGTTATAACCGGGCGTAGCCCATAATACTTCTTATATTAACTGCCTAGTATTATTACTACTCCTTTCTAGTTTAGATAAGTTACTCTTATCTCTTAGTTTACTAATAATTCTAAATAAAAACGTTCTCTTATTAGGCTACTAGTATATAACTAATTATTAAGAGAGTTTCTAAATCTATAGTTATTTTAGTATCTAATTTAAGATATTATAGAATATCTAGCTTGCAATCTATAGCTCTAGTAGCGGGGCTAAATAGCTCCTTATAAACTACGCTATGATTATTACGCCTATATAAGGGAACCTTGTTTATATTGCGCTGCTCTTTGCGTCCCTCATCTTTAGAGACTGCAATAGGGCTGGAAGAGCTTATCCTTCCCTCTAAGTCTGAGGGGCCTATCTACCTCCTCAAACTTCTGCTTGGGGGTAGCTACTATTAAGCGGCGCTCTTATAATGCTTCCTAATAGAGTTATTCTCCCTGAGCGTTATAGTAGCGACTTTGAGTAGTAGCTATTCTTCTCCAGCGCGCTTAAGCTGCTCCTTAAAATGTAGTACTTAAGCGCTATTTAATACTAATGAGTTAGTAAAACCTCTTCTAGAAGCAGCTAGTCTAGTTACTACTGCAATTGCTTATAATAGTCCGCGGGATGCTATGGGAGCAGTAGTAGCACTAGATAAATCGCTTCACGCAGGCCTCTGCATCTATTATTTTTATTAGTTCTAATATTAATACCTTTAATAGCTAGTTAATAATAACCTAGAGATATTTAATACCTAAGGCTAATAACGCTAGCAGGTCTATAATAAAGTCTATTATAAGGTTATACTGAATATTCTCTAGGATTAGGAGGGGTTATAGTAGCTCTTACTTGGCTTACTACTAAATTACTACTCCAATATAGCTATTATATTTATGAATAAACCGCCTTACTATATGGAATTATCTAGGCTAAAAATAATATTAACTTAAGATACTTAGTATATTATTATAACTAGAGTTATAAGTCATACTAGAGTATGAAGTTATACTAGAGTTATAGCTAAGCTAGATAATATGCGTGTGGAGGGCATTATTCGCATTATCTTCGCTACTACCTCCAGGCACCTAAATTCAGCCGCAGAAGGTTAGACACTAGGCTGCATCAATCCCGCACTCTATAATCTATACCTTAAGCTAGAGAGCAAATAAGAAACTCTATTTGCCTTATTTAATAGCGTAGTATATAGCTATATACTATAAGTTATTTTAGATCATATTATCCTATAGCTATTAGAGCTTAGTATCTTTAAAAACTGCAATCTCTAGCTAAGTATCCTTATTGCCGACTTGCTAGACAGCCCGCGCGAGTAATGTAGAGTTGGGGATAGCCTGAATTACTTAGCCCTATTCTTAATCGTTGTTTTAACCGCTTAGCGCGTCTTATTTGCATTAGGGAAACGCGTCTGGAGCAGTAGTGAGAGCGCCTAGGCGGTATTCTAACTTAAAGTTATATTTTGAGAGCTCCTCCGCCTACTAACTTTAGTGCTCTATTAACTTCTACTTTTTTATAAAATACTCTAACTTCTTATAGTCTATTAAGACCTTGAATTCACAGATATTATACAGCTCTATATCTCATGCTACTAAATATATAATAACTATAAGAAACTTTGTATTATATATAAGGTAGTTATATTAAGTAGGCGTGAGTTTCTATAGGTAGTAAGTAATAAGTTATAGCTACTCCTTCTTATTTTGTTAAGCTAATATACTACTTAATATATAACTAGAGCAGTCTATCTCTAATATTATCTCTATATTTAGGTTAAAGTAGCGTAGTACTAGTGCGGATAAGAACTTTATCTTAAGTATCTTGAATGCAGCTTATTAAGCCTTACTCTAGCTAAAGAGGACTTCTTTATATATAAGTTAGTTTAGGGCTGCTATAATACTAGTATAGCCTTTAATAAATACCTAATAATAATTTGTAAACCCTAGGAAGCTTTGTATACCCTTGATGGTCTTTAGCGCGGCCTATTCCTGGACAGCGTGGACCTTCTCTAGGTTGCATGCAATACTTTCGCTTCCTTTTAGAATAAATCTAATATACTTAATAGTCTTAATTAAGAACTTAGACTTCACTAGGTCTAGGTTTAGGCTTGCGTCATTTAGCTTCTAAAGAACCTATTTAACTTTTGCCTTATAGTTTGCTCTAAAGCTGCTTAAATAGATAAGGATATTATTAATATATATAGTTATAAAGTTATTAAGGAATTCTTAGAGCGTCTTATTAATATATTACTAAAATATTGCGGGGGCCCTAGTAAGCTTAAATAGATAGATAAGCTATTTAAATAGCTTATACTGCGTTTAGAAGGCGGTTTTTAGGATATCTGTGGCGAATAGGATGAGGCATAAAAGTGGATCCACCATTGCAGCATTGCAATTGCGACCTATATACCACGACACACCCCCCAGTTTCGTCCTAAATAGGTAGGTCGGAACTGCAACACTTTTTGAAC
>JAXCEF010000802.1:0-14506 GCA_037178605.1 Colletotrichum euphorbiae | reverse complement strand
AGATATAATTATCCTAATACCTAATCCTATTCCCAGCATACTATTAGGTTTAGGAGATTATCTAAGTAGTAGTAACCCTCTCTATATATTAGCTAGTAAGCCTTATAGCTTCATAGTAGCAGTATGAGGCGCTTCTAGAAGGGAAGTAGCTAGCATAGAGAGCCTAAATAGCTCTTTAGAGGTATTATTTATTATAAGGTTACTAATAGCTTTATTAAGTATCCCTAAGGTCTTGAAGACTATATTAGCTAATTTAGTAGGTATTCTTATCTTGTCAATGATTTCCTAAGTGCTCTAGACGTCTAGGGCGTCTACCTTATTATCTAGAGTATAGAATTTTATCTTATTGAAGTATATATTGCGCGTAATAATAACCTAGTTAAGCGCAGGAACCTAGATCCTATAGAGATTATATATTTTAGGTATATATCCTATAAGGTATCCAAAATAGGCTCTAGAGCTAACTTTATAATAGTGTCTCCTAACGCCTCTCTCTTATGCTCTCTCTAGTAAGTAAACTCTATAGCTATAGGCGTAGAGCCCTCCCTAATATAGGCAAAGGTTCCAGTGCGTTAAAAGCGTGAGGTCTAGCTACTACTATTAGAAGTATTACTAAAACTACTTAAGTTCTATTTAAATAGGGCTTTACTAGTTATTTACAGCGCGCGGGCTAATATTATATATGATAATAGATACTCTCTAGGCCTCTAATATAAGGAAGATTAGTAGGTAAGCTCCTTTTAATATAGCTAGGGCTTTTGAAATAACCTCGCCGCCTACGCGCTCGCTTCCTTCTATAGGCTCCTTTATATTTACTAGTAGGAGTTCCATATTAATACCCTATTCTGCTATCTATTATTCATAGCGTATAAAGCCCAGGATAGCAATTATAGCGCGCTTAATATTGTGATGAAATTTTTAGATATTTAGGCCTCTCTATTATTATACCTAATATTTAAATATAAAAAGTATACTAAACACCTCATTATGCTCTTTAGAGACTAAAAAGATCCTAAAGAGCCTTCTACTATACTCATTCTTAATTAGGAACATCTAGGCATATAGTTCGCTAAGCTTCTAGTAGTTAAAAAGATCCTATACTATTCTATAGTAAGGCTAGGGGGCTTTACTTTCTAATAGGCTGCGCGAGATAACCTAAGTAGCATATACTTCAGCATAGTATTTATATTAGATATATAAGGGGGCCTTAATTTATACCCCCCTAACGTTATAGACTAGGCGCTTAAGCGCAGCCTAACCTAGATATCTAGAGTAAAAATACTAAGTATAAGCGTTATTAGTTCTTTTAGCTATATAGTTATATAATAGCTATATAGGCCTCTTATTATTGAATAGGGCTAAAATACTAGCAGAGCTTATAGGGATCTTAGGATAAGGTAAATAGGTAGAAATAGGGTTATATTAGAAGAACACTAAGTTGCTCTTATAAATAAGCTACTTAATATAAGTAGATTTACTAGGCTTCCCATACTATAAAGTGCATTTATAGCTACTATACTAAATGCTAGCCTTATAGAGGAGCGTCTTAGAGATAATGTTAGTATATATATTCTTAATAATAGCAACGTTATTTAGTATTAGGGCGCTCTTTTAGCCTACAGTAGTCTTCTTAATAGCATCTAGAATATACTAAGTGCCCCTACTAAGGATAGGCACGCTTATACTATTAACCTTATTTACCTTATTATTATAAGAGCAAATAAAGGACCTAGCTACTACCATCCTCTTATTATCAATAATATAAAGAGCACTATAGTTATTAAAGATTATGCTCTAGGAGAGGATATAGGGGCTTTTAAAGAAAACAAATATAGCTAAATAGGTTTCTATTATTTCGCCCTCATTTAGTAATAAGCTATAATTAATAATACAGTAGGAGATATTACTAAGTAGCTAGCAGCCTCTAGAGTTAGAGCTACAATATCTACTACGCTTAGTTTAGCTACTGCGCCTACCTTAGTTAGAGGGGAGCTATCTAGTCCTCTAAGATTCCGTTATAATTTACCCCACCTTTTAGAGATTAATATAGAGGTAAGCCTACTGGAGAGATATTACTATCTCCTATATACGCTAGGCCTCATCCTTAGCTATCTTATAGTCCTTAGCCTGCTCTATTAGAGTATTTATAAAAGCTTACTAGATATGTAAGTAGTAGTATAGAGACTAGTAGTAGTAGCGCCTATAAGAATAGACAGGTATCTTATTTAGTAAGCCTATAAAGAATGAGGAGGTAGTATAGAAAGCGGGCTTAGGTAGGTCCTATTTATTAGAGCAGCCCGCAAGAGTTATATATATACCTAGAGCTTTACTATAACCCCTTTTATAACTTAGAGTATTAGTAAATTTACTATAGATCTTAGAAGAGAGAATAATATTAAGCTACTTAAGTATAAGACTTAGTATACTAATCTTATCTACTTATATAATAAGGTCTAGCTAATATTAGGCCTAAGTAGGAGTAATATAGTAGTAGATAGCTTTGAGGAATAGGTGCTTACTATAATTCCCCTATACTTTAGGAATTTACTAACTCTTAGTAAGACTATAGAGATAATATTACTTCTTAAACTACTTGTCACGAGCCTGCAGGTAGGGGTAAGGGCGAGTTATAGAAGGCAACTGTCTTATTCAGAGATAGTTGCGCGCGAGGCGCAGTGAAATAGGCAGCAGAGTGGCTTATGTAAGCGTGTAGCCACGCTGCACGCCACCACAGCCACGCAGGGCTGCAGCAGAGCCACATAGGGCTGCCAGTACTATGATGCCGCATCGCAATACACCCCCCAGCCGCGCCTGCAGATACTATCATATTCTTACAACGCTCCGCACGCAGCTACAACTATTTTTAAATATATATAAGAACAAAATAACTGTATTTAAAACGGCCCCAAAGGCGCAAAACAAATAAAAAATAACCTCTTGATATCCCTTAGGATATTTGCAGCATTTATAACTGCTATTATGCAACTTTACTAATAATAACGTAGGCATAAAAGAGTAGCAGAATAGTAGCTAATTATTATAAATAATAGTTAACTACTATAGAGGGCGTCTAACTACCTAAAAAAGCAGCCTCAGAGCGTAAGTATAAATATCCCTTTATTACGCGCAGCCTTTAGACTTTCCCTCTTTTTCTGCTCAGAACACTATATATAAATAACTATAAGTTGATTTTTCCGCGCGCTCAAAATGTATTGCGCGCTTCATCAGTTAGTGCATATACTTATCTTCTTATTATAGTATTAATAATATATTGTCATAATATTATTAATAATTGCCCCTAAGCATAAGGAGACTAAGGAGGAGCTTTACGCCCATATCGCTAAGGCGCAAGCAACTAAAGCTACTAATAAGGTGGAGAAGGAGCGCCTGGCCGCTCTCGCTAAGCAATAAGCCGCGCTTAACGCGCAGCTTACTATTAAGGCGGAGCAGCAGGCGGAGGAGGAGGAGGAGGAAGAGGAGGGTAAGTTACTACTTACCCTACTATCTTAATTACTACTAATAATATTATTACTAGTTGAGGAGCCCGCTAGCCCCTAGAAGAAGTAGTAGCGCACTAAGACCCCTCAGACGCCTGTATAGAAGACCCCCGCTAGTGGGGCCACAAAAATAACCAGGTTAGCTAAGAAGCCCCGCGCTGCCTCCCCCATTCTAGAGGGAGCTAGGGACCTTATAGACCATCCCTACTATAGCTGCGGTTGCTCGCTGCTCGCGGGCAAGAGCTCTAGTCGCTACTTCTATAGTGCCTATAAGCGCTACTACTACTACTTATATAGCTAAGGCTATAAGCCTCTGCCTACTATAGCTATTAAGCCCTATTAGCTATACTATAAGGCGTTTAATAAGAATAATATAGTTATAAGTATATTAGTAGGAGCGGGAGTATATCTAGGTATTTAGAACTAAGCTAATAATACTATTTAGGGACTTACTTTCTAATACTACACTCTCTATACTATCTTAGAGAAGGAGAAGGAGGAGGAGCTAGAGGAGCTAGAATAGGAGGAAGTAGAGGAAGTAAAATAAGAAGACAAGGGGAAGAATAAGGAGGTTATTATTATACGCCTAGAGGGCGCTATTAGAGGGTTAGCTTTAGCTAGCTCTTTATAATACTCTAAGGCTCCCATAATACCTACTAGTAGCATTATATAACCTAAGCCTATTATTAGAGAGTTGTCTTTTAGTAGCTCTTTTTAGTAGGTCTCTATTATACTACCTAGTAGTACTATTACTAGTATATATACTTATTTAGTGAGCCTTTTAGCTTTCTTTAATATACCTACTAGCACTACTAAGCTCTTAATTAACCGCCTTATTATAGCTAATTATATAGAGGAGAGCTCCTATTATTAAAGATATGCCTATAGGTATTAATACCCTTTGCTTTTAGTATTTAGGAGGTGGAGTAATAGGCTAGCATACCTATAAGAATTGCTTTGTAGAGGGGGCTATAGCCCCACAGATAATATCTACTAGCCTTTAGGCTAAATAGAGCTTATCTCTACCCTTTAAACCTTCTTTTCTATTTAGGTAATAATATACTAAGTATCTATGAGGTTTAGTAGCGCTTAGAAGTATTTAAATTTTGCCTAGGAGAGGTTCTTAGTAAGTCTATCTACTAGCATCTAGTCTATAGGTATATATAGTACCTTAAAGGTACCCTTCGCATATTCCTAGCGAAGCTATATATTTTAGATATTAATATGCTGCAAACGGGTTAATATTCTCTCTCCCTCTCTAACTACTAGTTAGATAGTTTACTAATTATTATAATAGACCTTCTAAATATCCCTAAGTTCTAGAGCAATATCACAACATAGCCTCTAAAGTACTATAGTCTCTTTAGCTATATATTTAAGACTTAGGAGCTCTACTTCTATTGTGGACGTTATTATAGTCGCTTATCAGGCTGCTTTCTATTAAATTACACCTCTAAAGAGCATTGTTACAAAGCCTTAGGAGGATCTATAAGTCTCATTATCATTAGCAAAAGAGGTATTACCAGTAATAAGTAGCGGAGTCTCCTTCCTATTACCCCTAGAGCTACTATAGTAAATCGCGAGGTAGCAGGTAGCAAAGAGATATTAGATATACTACCTCACTATAGCAAAATGCTATACGCTTGGATTTATAAGGAAGTGGGAAAGTTAGGCTATAGCAAAGGCTATATCTAGCTATACTATTATTGCAGTATATAGGATACTCCTAATAAGCGACTAGTACTCCTTAACTTATATAAATATAGCCTTACCTTTATTTTTAGTAAGTTTAGCAACAAGTAGCAGAATAGCAGAGTAAATACTACTATAGAGTTTAAAGCGCTTAGCAATAGTGTGGATATACTAATCATAAACTAAATAAATACTCTTAGCTGCTTAGTTATATATAACGCGCAGCCCGAGATACTATTCAATAGGGCCCAGTTCGCAAATTTCATATAGCTTCTCAATAGCCTTAATAAGCTCTTAAGCTTATTTCTTATAGTTATAGTAAAAAAGAATAAGGAAGTTATTAATATAGAATAGGATAAGGACTCTATAATACTTATCTTAAAATAAGTAGGGCTCTTTATTATATAGGGAGAGCCCGAGCTTATATAGGGTCAAAGAAAACTCCTTATACCACAGGAGGGGTATGTCCTTAAGGCTATATAGAGCCTTATTAAGCTTAATAAGCTTCCCTCGTTATTTAAAGCTATCTGGGAGGTAGTAGGTAACTAGCTCTCCCTTTAGGTTAATATCTGTATTTAAGAAGGCATTTATAACGTTATATTATAGGATTTTATAGTTAAACTAGGCTGCAATTGCTATTACTACGCATAGGCTTCGCGCTATAAGTATAGCAGCATAGGTAGAACTAAGAGAGGAGGTATCTTATATATCTCCTCTCACGCAGATACGCGCTTTATAGGAGTCAAGGCAATTACTATACAATTTATAGGAGTATACCTACTTTAAAAATAGAGGGGTTAAATATACCTCAGCCTAGTTAATAATACGCTAAGTACCTATCATAGTAAGTTTAGTAATCTCCTTCTTTATAGTAGCTTGGAATATGCCTTATAGTAGCTCCTTAAGCTTACTAACCTCAAAGTAGTTATTTAGGGGCTTTATTATGTTCTCCACAAAGTATATAGTCTTCTACTTAGCGCTAGGGCGCGTCTCTAAGTTATTCTAGAGGCGCGCAGAAACTATAGAGTAGAGAGTCTTATAGCTAAGAGTGCTTTTAGTAATAGCTTCCTATTAATCAAGTAGAAAGGTTATAAAAAAGACTTACTAGTAGTTATTATCTAGTAAGCTTAAGCTATCTTCTAGATATATAGTTATAAGGGCTCTTAGATATCTCTCTTAAGTGCTCTATTAGATAGGGGGCCTATAGTCTTATTATTAGTATAGACGACGGGCAAGTATTATTTTAGCTATTAAGGGGGAAGCTCTTCTAGTATTTATTAAGCTATACTTACTAAGCACTTAGGTAGCTAGTTCCTAAGCGTTTGAAATAGGTAGCTAGGCCGCTTTAAGCGTACCTATGGCCATGGGGGGGGGGGGGGGGGGGGGGAGACATAATTATCCTAATGCCTAATCCTGTTCCTAGTATGCTATTAGGTTTAAGAGAGTATTTAGGTATTAGCAACCCTCTCTATATATTAGCTAGCAGGCCTTATAGCTTTGCGGCAGTAGTGTGAGGCGCTTCTAGAAGGGAAGTAGCTAGCATAAAGAGCCTAAATAGCTCTCTAGGAGTATTATTTATTATAAGGTTACTAATTGCTTCATTAAGCACCCCCAAGGTCTTAAGGACTGCATTAGCTAATTCAATAGGTATTTCAACCTTATTGATAATTTCCTAAGCACTCCAGATGTTTAGGGCGTCTACCTTATCGTCTGGAGAGTAGAATTTCATCTCATCAAAGCGTATATTGCGCGTAATAATAACCTAGTTGAGCGCAAGAACCTAGATCCTATAGAGGTTATATATTTCAGGTATATATCCTATGAGGTATCTAAGATAGGCCCCAGAGTTAACTTTATAATAGCATCTCCTAACGCCTCTCTCTTATGCTCTCTCTAGTAGGTAAGCTTAATAGCTATAAGTATAGAGCCCTCCCTAATATAAATAAAGGTCCTAGTATATTAAAAGCGCGAGGTCTAGCTACTACTATTAGAAGTATTATTAAAACTACTTAAGTTCCTCTTAAATAGGGCTTTACTAGTTATTTGCAGCGCGCGAGCTGATATTATATATAAAAATAGATACTCTCTAGGCCTCTAATATAAGGTAGATTAGTAGGTAAGCTCCTTTTAACATAGCTAGGGCTTTTAGAAGAACCTCACTGCCTGCGCGCTTGCCTCCTCCTACAGGCTCCTTTATATTGACTAGTAGGAGTTCTATATTAATACCTTATTCTACTATCTATCGTTTATAGCGCGTGAAGCCCAGGATAGCAATCACAGCGCGCTCAATATCATGACGAATTTTGTAGATATTCAGGCCTCTTTATCTTTGCACCTAACGTTAAAATATGAAAAGTGCTCTAAACACCTCATCATGCTCTTTTGAGACTAAAGGGATCCTAAAGAGCTTTCTGCTATACTTATCCTTAATTAGAAGTATCTAGGTATATAGTCCGCTAAGCTTCTAGTAGTTAAAAAGGTCCTATACTATCTTATAGTAGGGCTGGGGGGCTTTACCTTCTAATAGACTACGTGAGATAACCTAAGTAGCATATACTCAAGCGTAGTATTCATATTAGATACGTGAGGGGGCCTTGATTTACACCCCCCTAATGTCGTAGACTAGGCGCTCGAGGGCGGCCTAACCTAGGTATCCAGAGCGAAGATGCTAAATGTGAGCGTCATCAGTTCTTTCAGCCGCGCAGTTATATAATCGCTACGCAGGCCTCTTATTATTTGTCGCGTGGCGTGGGCCTTTTGCACTGCTCTTCAGCACTGCCAAAGGGGTATATAAACCCGCACCTTGTCCGCGTTCATATCCTTACCAATAGAAGCACTTTTGCTTCCTCATATCCACGCTCTGCTATTGTGACATTAATAAATAGGGCTATAATACTAGCGGAGCTTATGGGGATCTTAGGATAAAGCGAGTAGGCAGAAATAGGGTTATATTAGGAGAACACTAAGTTACTCTTATAAATAAGCTGCTTAATATAGGTGGATTTACTAGGCTTCCCATACTATAAAGTATAATTATAGCTACTATACTAAGTGCTAGCCTTATAGAGGAGCGCCTCAGAGATAATATTAATATATATATTCTTAATAATAGTAACGTTATTTAATATTAGGGCGCTCTTCTAGCCTATAGTAGTATTCTTAATAGTATCTAGGATATACTAGGTATCTCTACTAAGGATAAGCATATTTATACTACTAACCTTAATTACCTTATTATTATAAGAGCAAACAAAGAACCTAGCTACTAGCTTCCTCTCATTATTAATAATATAAAGAGCACTATAGTTATTAAAGATAATACTCTAAGAGAGAATATAGAGGCCTTTAAAAAAGGTAAACATAGCTAAATAGATTTCCGCTATTTCACCCTCATCTAGCAATAAGCTACAATTAATAATATAGCAGGAGATATTACTAAGTAGCTAGTAGCCTCTAGAGTTAGAGCCGCTATATCTGCTGCGCTTAGCTTAACTACTATACTTACATTAGTTAGAGGGGAGCTATCTAGTCCTTTAAGACTCCTTTATAATCTACCCCACCTTCTAGAAACTAGTATAGAGGTAGGCCTACTAAGGAGATATCGCTATCTCCTATATATACTAAGCCTTATTTTTAGCTATCTTATAGTCCTTAGCCTATTCTATTAGAGTATTTATAAAGGCTTACTAGATATATAAGCAATAGTATAGAGACTAGTAGTAATAGCGCCCATAGGGACAAGTAGGCATCTTACTTAGCGAGCCTATAAAGAAGGAGGAGGCAGTAAAAGGAGCAGACTTAAGTGGGTCCTAATTATTAGAGCGGCCTATAAGAGTTATATATACGCCTAGAGCCTTACTATAGCTTCTACTATAGCTTAAGGTATTACCTAGTTTACTATAGATCTTAGTAGAGAGAATAATACTAAGCTACTTAAGTATAAGACTTAGTATACTAATCTTATTTACTTATATAATAAGGTTTAGCTAATATTAAGCCTAAGTAGGAGCAATATAGTAATAAATAGCTTTAAGGAATAAGCGCTTACTATAACTCCCCTACGCCTTAGGGATTTACTAACTCTCAGCAAAACTATAGAGATAGGACTACTCCTTAAACTACTTAGATAGCGTCATTATATACTTAGCACGCTTTAGAATCTCCTCATAATTATAATATACTTATTCCTTAATACCCTCATTAGAGCAGCCTAAGTACTACTTAACATAGCGAATAAGGTTCTAAAAGTTTAGCTAAAGCTTATCTAAGATATTTAGCTTAATCCCCACGCTCTTAAGGTAGGTTAAGTTAACTATTTAGAAAATAACCCCCTAAAGGGCTTAGTATAATATAACCTATAAGGCGAGGATTATACTATTAGTAGAGTAGAATTTAAGAGTATTGCTCTACTCCTCTTAGATATCAGCCTATATCACGGGGCCTAGCGGAGTTAGCCTTATAAGCGCCCCACCTCCTAGAGTAGTAGTCAGGGGGTTATTTAAAAGCTCTCCGAAAGTTATTAAGAGGGAGAGGGCTTAATATTATTATTACTCTCTATAGTTAGAATTATCTAAGAGCCTCCTTTAGTAGTAGAGGTAGTAAAAGCTTTACTAGATACCTTATACTTAGTGAGGTCTATTTAATACTAAGCCTAAAGGTACGCCTCGCGCTTATTAATAAACTCCTAAATAGTTAGAGTAGGCTTAAGAGCATCCGAGGGCTTACTAGAGTCTAGTCCATTAGGGTTAATAAACTTCTAGATACCTTCAGACTGCGCAGAGGTATATAGGTTTAGATACTAGCGAGGCTAATTAGCTAAGCTTTAGAGCTTCGCCTCTATAGAGAAGATAGATATAGCAAGAGTATCGTGGGGTTTATAAAATAGCGGGAGGTTTAGAAAGGTTGTTAAATAAAGATATAGAAAATTAGTTAAGAGAGGTTAAAAGGTCTAGGAGAAAGCCGCTCACTCTTCCCTAGGCTTAGAGAGGTTAAAAGGGGTATTTATAAGCAGAAGAGCTAGGCTTATAACTATCACAAGCCTATAGGTAGGGGTAAGAGTGAGTTATAGAAGGCAACTATCTTATTTAGAGATAGTTGCGCGCGAGGCGCAGTAAAATAGGCAGTAGAGTAGCTTATATAAGCATATAGCCACGCTGCACGCCACCACAGCCACGCAGGGCTGCGGCAGAGCCACGCAGGGCTGCCACTACTGTAGTGCCGCATCGCAACACTACTTAAATAGCTTTATTATATACTTAGTATACTTTAGAATTTCCTTATAATTATAGTATACTTATTTCTTAATACCCTTATTAGAGTAACTTAAATACTACTTAAGAAAGTAAATAAGGTTCTAAAAGTTAAGCTAAAACTTATCTAAGGTATTTAACTTAATCTCTACGCTCTTAAAGTAGATTAAGTTAACTATTTAGAAAATAACCCCCTAAAGGGCCTAATATAATATAACCTATAAAGTGAGAATTATACTATTAGTAGAGTAGAACTTCAGAGCGTTGCTCTACTTCTTTTAGATATTAGCCTATATTATAGGACCTAGCGGAGTTAGCTTCTTAAGTGCCCTACCTCCTAGAGTAGTAGTGAGGGGGGCTTTTTGAGAGCTCTCCTAGAGTTAGCAAGAGGGAGAGAGCTTAATATTATTATTACTCTCTATAGTTCGAAGTATCTAAGAGCCTCCTTTAGTAGTAGAAGTAGTAGAAGCTTTATTAAATACCTTATATTTAGTAAGATTAACTTAATACTAAGCCTAAAGATATACCTCACACTTAGTAATAAACTCCTAAATAGTTAGAGTAGGCTTAAGAGTATCTAAGAGCTTACTAGAGTTAGGTCTATTAGAGTTAATAAACTTCTAGATACCTTTAGATTATATAGAGGTATATGGGTTTAGATATTAGTGAGGCTAGTTAGCTAGGCTTTAGAGCTTTGCCTCTATAGAGAATATAGATATAGTAAGAGTATTATAAGGTTTATAAAGTGGCGGGAGGTTAAAAAGGTTATTAAAAGAAGATATAGAAAATTAGTTAAGAGAGGTCAAAAGGTATAGGATACTTACTCTTCCCTAGGCTTAGAGAGGTTAAAAGGGGTATTTATGAGTAGAAGAGCTGGGCTTGTAACTATTATAAGCCTGCAGGTAGGGGTAAGGGTAAGTTATAGAAGGTAACTATCTTATTTAGAGATAGTTGCGCGCGAAGTGTAGTGAAATAGGTAGTAGAGTGGCTTATGTAAGTGTGTAGCTACACTGCACGCCACTATAGCCACGCAGGGCTGCTAGTACTGTGGTGCCGCATCGCGATAGTTATTAATATTATCTACCTCAAAGGGTGCCTAGTACTCTATATTATTAATAAATACTATAACTACCTTTAATATCGCGAAGTTCCTAAAGAATTGATCTATAACTGCAATACTTAATGCCTTTAAGTAATACTAAATCTATACTTATCTCAGCCTACTAGATATTATTATTACTAATATTAATACTGATTTTACCTTATTAGAGTAGTGAAGCGCTCTTTAGTTACTTTTAATAATTACTACTAAAGTACTAGTTAAGGCTTATAACTCTATTAGTAAGGTGAAGTAAGGTTACGCTATACTATAGAGGGTATATATATTTATCTATAAAGACCTACTTAATATAGACCGTGAAATTATTCTTTAAATAGCTATTAAGACTATTAATAATACTATTAGGCCTAATAGCCTAATGCCTACGCTACTCACTTTTAGCGCCTATCCCTAAATTAATAACAATTCGTCCCTATTCCTAGACCTTTAGTAATAGGCTGCCGCTATATAAAGGGCTATTGAGGACCTCTAGAGGCACTAGGCATCCCGCTAGGTTATAGACGCCCTCACTACTTATAATAGCCTAGATATAGCGCTAATTCTTTAGCTACTACTACTATTCCTTACCTAGGTCTACTATAAAAAGGAGGGCTAGTAAGGGCTATATGGACTTCTCGCCATAGATAGTGAGACTAATACTCTCAAGCTGCCGCGCGGGTTCTAGACGTTCTAATTAACGGTTGTATGCTTGTGGCACCGCCCTAATAACGATGAGGGGGATAGCGCCGCACTGCTGCCCCTACTGGACCTAAATACTAAAAAGATAATAGGACTAGATGATAATAGTCCCGCTATACTATTGCTGAGACTTGTAGACCCGATCCCGCGCCGCTGAGGCTGCCTACATAAAGAAGAACAAGTCCAAGAAACATTACTAGCAGGCCTAATATATAGAAGTATAAGAGTAGCGGACGAAAGAGTAGAATTAATGCCCACAATAGCTGCTTTTATAGCTACTACTACCTAATTACTTATTAACAAAGTTAGTAATATTATAACGTTCTTAACTATAAAGGAGCAAATAGATTATAACCTCGCTATATAACTATATAAAGATGGGATTATTAAAATACTAGGAGACCCTTTTTTAGCCTTATTAACTGCGGAGATAACTACGCTTTAGTGGCGTGGTGTTTTTGAGATTATTCCATATAACGCCACAACCTATAGCTAATATTATATTTTTAAATCCTATATAGTTCACGAAGTAAAGAGCAAGAGCACTAATCAGCCCTATAAGAAGTTAAGGCTCGTTATTTATGGCTATAATAATAACGAAAAAGCCTCTATACTTACCTAGTGCCCTATGATCCAGCAGGCTAGCTAGTAACTTCTACTTACTATTACTCTATTGCTTATAAAAGAGGGCTATATACTATAGCTCCGCGATATCACATAAGCATATATCTAATTGCAAATAGAGCTCAATAGGTTGATTTTCGCAGACCTACTAAAGGAGATTTATAATAAATACCTAAAACATTATATTATAAGAATTATTAAGCTATTGAATAGTATTGCGGAGGCTGGGATCTATTAGTGGGCTATATATAGCAACTACCACAGAAAGAATCTCAAGATAAACTAATTATGTTTTGACTAAAAATAGCTATTTTAGTATTATTAGTATGCAAACTAATAATACTATTAGGCTATCTATAGTAAAGTTCTCTTAATGAGAGGATGTGGAGCTCAAAAAGACTGATTTCACTACTAAGGCTAAACAGCAAATCGACTACAAATCCCCATTAATATTCAATAGTAGTATTATTACTTTGGGCAAAGATAGTAGTCTTACTCTTTGCTAAAAGAAGCAAGGGTCTAAAATCGAACTTATTAACCTAAAGGCATCCCCAAATAAATAAAAATAGCAATATATTTAGTAAAGGGCAAGAGGGGCGTATATTGCCTCTATCTATTAGCCTGAGGCCTATTTTGACCTATCTGCTGCAGCCCAGCATTAAGATCCTACTATAGAAGATAAAAAAGCCCTTAATTATTGCATTAAATAGCAAAAGGAGAACCTCAATTGAGGGCTAACCTTTATGCTTATTAACCTAGCTATAGCGAAACTCTTTATATTTATAGATAGGTTATTTGCTAGTAATACTAACCTATCTTCATAAATCGGCTTTATTGTGGTTATTGCTAATGAGGCTATAGCTAATAATAATGATACCTTTATAGTAACCAGCAATATTATCTACTTTAGTTTAACGAAGTGCAAAAGGATTACACAAAGTATCCTAGACTCTGAGGTCTATAGTATAGTAGCTGGCGCAGACTTAGCCTATGCTATTACTACTATACTGCAAAGGATCACTACATACTTAAAGAAGCCTACTATTCCCACTATTATTTATACCAACTTATATTCACTATATAAGTGCCTCGTAAAGCTTGGCACTATGAAAGAGAAGCGCAGTACTTTATTAGTTATATAAGCGATAAGAGATATATGAGGTAAGGTGGATTAATAGAGATAATAACCTAGCTAATACCTTTACTAAAAAGAGCCTGAATCTATCTCTCAAGTGATTTATTAATAATAATATAGTAATAATTTAAATAGAGGGATGGGTAATAAGGCAAGAGAAGGGCCATAAGGGTAATGATATCCCTCCTACCGCAAAGGATAATGGCCACGCCATCAAGGGTAGCAATAGAGGGGTGGAGGACGGCTTTTGAGGCTTATAATAGCTATTAAAGGTAGCAATAAAGGCATAGAGGAAGGCCTTGAGAAGGATTTGATTTATATTGTTTTGGGATTTATAAATAACTTCGTTTTTGTATTGTTTTGTTTAGGTTACGGCGCGCCTGGCTACAAAAGAAAAGACTGCCAGTGTCGCAATAACTATCGGACCTCTACGCGTCAATTGGGTCAAAATCGGTGTGTGTATTTCGTTCGTTCTGAGGTACAAAGGTCTCCACCAAAATCTCTGCTAGAT
>JAXCEF010000801.1:0-14540 GCA_037178605.1 Colletotrichum euphorbiae | reverse complement strand
GTAGGAATAGATTAAATAGAATATACCTAAGGGGGCATATTACTATAACTTCTCGCACCCACCTCAATAGGAAGAATAGTTTCAGTTATATTAGGGGTTAGAATAAGATAAAGCATATAAGGAGGAGCTAGAGAAGGAGAGGCAGTTATTAAGATATAAACTAAGGCAGAAAGCAAAAGCCAATAATAGCCCCATTTTATAGCAAGACCGCCCACCACAAAGGAGACAACAAAACAAGTCTACTAATAGGGCTCTATATAGTAGCATTTCTTTTATTTCTTTTATATTTAATTAGTTATCAAGACTCCCTATAGGGGTCCTTCAGCAAGTCTCAAGGGAACAATTGGGATAGAACAGGATAGCTTAGCTATTCAGTCAGCAGGCCCACTATTAATAGGGTCTAAAACAGAAGACCACAATACGGGGAGGGAATCATCAGCACTATCATCTATAGTCTTTCTCAGCCTCAAAGGGGGCTCATACCTCAATAATCCTATACATAATTACCTACAATATCTCTTTCATTTTCAAGCCCAATTCTTCCCATTCTTTCTAATTAGATCTGCAAATCGCTACACGCATCTTTTAAGCCTACTTTTATTATTCCTAGCCGTTTGTGGGTAGTATTATATTGTTTGCTATCTTTGCAGTCCCCACCGGGCTCCTGCTCTTCCCAGTGCCCTAAAACCTTCAGTAATCTTCCCAATCTCATTAGATCCTACTAGCTTAATATCCTTATACGCCTTAGGTATTAAAGTTATTTTACTTAGGGAGGCTTATATAAGAGGGGAATTCCTATTCTTAGCTACCTTAGTATTAGTAACAGTTACTAGTGAAATATACTTAAAGAGGTTAAAGTCCCCAAAAGCTTTATTATAGCGCTACTTATAGCTAATCTACTATACTAAATACTTCTTAAAGGAGGTATAGTTACTAGTACTAAATAGGTTAGTAAGAGTAGTACTTATAAATAGAATAATACTAATAACTATATACTTTAAGAAACGCTTTATAACTACTTAAATAAGCTTAGTATTATCTATAACTAACTTAGGCTTAATCTTAGCCTTAGCCTTAATCTTTCTAATTTTCTAGAAGAGCTTAGTAATAGCATCTAGGTTATCGCTTTTAATTAGAAAACTAAGCGCTAGGTTATAGAGTTACTTATTTAATTTTAGCAAAAGGTCCTTATTATGGTGCCTATATATATTAACTATAGTATTATAAGCTTCCTTCCAAGTTATGCCCTTGATTACAGCTTTAACTATAACTCTATAGTTATTAATATGATACTAGGAAAGAAACTTAACCTTGACGTTAATTAAAAAGCCAGCCTAATTAGTCCCGCGTTAAACTCTTCCAATAAGTCTAGATATTACTACTAATAAATAATAGAGCTCCACTACTACTAGGCGAAAGCATATACAGTCTCCCAGCACTAGGCTCCCTGATAATAACCCAGTTATTTATAGCCTTCATAAGATCTATAAGAGTACCGAAATTAATTATATTTAGGGCTAATCTCTTAGAGGTTATAGGCGTCTTTATTAAGGCCTTACTTCCTTTAGAGAAGGACTCCTGAGGTTAAGATAGCTAGTTAGCTAACCCCACACTATCCTAATCAGAGTCCAAGCCTAAGTTAGTTTTAACCCTCTTTAGTAACTCTTGAATTCAGGCTCCTTAAAAGATTATATAGCTAATATCTTATTTTAGTTTTAGTAATAATTATAATATAACTTAATATTATTAAATGAAATATATAGCATAAAGAATTAATAATTAAGAGAACTATTGGTATAGCTAAGTAGATAAAAGTATAGTAATTAAGCTATTAGATATATAACTAAGGGCCTAGACCAGCATTATCATAGCAATTAGAGTAACCTTAACATAAAGAATAGCAGCTACTAAACCTTCTTCACGAAGCTTATATACAGCCTAAATAGCCTTTTCAACTATTAAGCCCAAATTCTACCCTAGTAATAATATACTTCCTCTTCTAGAAAGTAGGGCCTACTCAACCTAAAGTTAGGTTGCTATCTAATCTACTTACTATTAACGCTAGAGAAAGCGTAATCAAAAGGACGTCCTTATTAATCTATTAATATCAACCCATATATTGATTCCAGCTAAACCTAATCTCAGGAAACCTTGCTACACTCTTCTTCTCCTCTGTTATATTAGCGCTAGAGGAAGCGTAACTAAAAAGACGTGACTATTAATCTATTACTATTAACCTATATATTGACTCTAATTAAACCTAATCTAGGTAAACCTTGCTACGCTCTTCTTCTCCTGTATTACCATCTCTAATTAGCCGTGCTCATACCTATATACCAACTAAATATTAGATTGAAATAGCCTTACTATATTTCTAGTAGATATCTCTGGAGGTAGAGTAGTATTATCAAGAGTTATTAAGTTTATACTCAAAAGTTAGGAGTATTTCCAATACCTATATAGATCTAGTCTACGCGGGATTATTACTCTTTATTATTCTCAAGCATTATCTAAACAAACCACAACAGGTCTAAATAAAGCACCACGTCATATAATAAGGAGATCAGGTGTTCAATTCACCCACAAGGCACCATTTGAACAACACAAAGGATACATATAAGTAGGCAGCTAAGAACAGCTTCTAGAACCAATATAAATAACCCCTAAATAGAGTCGTGCGCCCTTAGTACTAACGCTAGCAAGAGCAACTCACTACTAAATAGTCCCCAGAGTAAGAGAAACTTATATAGAGCTAAGGAACTTATAATTAGGGTTACTTAAGTAGTAAGATTTCCCTAGAATATCGCAGAATTAGATAATATACCTTATTAAAGTAATAACACCCTATAAATAAGCTTAAGGTAGCTAGCTATCCGATCAGAAAGGGATAAAGTAAACAGCAAGGTAAGCATAGAGAAGTTATTTTTAGGTAAAGTTATAGTATATATATGCGAGCATAGCCCTCTATCTCCTAACTGTCCTGATTAGACCTCTATATATATGAGGTCCTTGATTAGAGTGCTGACTAAGAAAAGAAGAAAGCTAAAAGAAAAACAAGACTGGCTGATGTGTTCACTGCACGGCTCCAGTAGCCCTATTCATATATAATAAATATAATAAGGTTACTCTATTATAAGCAGTTTTGGAGATTATTAAGTTATATACCTAACTTATTTGTATCTACTAGCTAGAGCAAAAAGAGGGTATTTATAGATATAATATAGAAGACTATATCTCTAAATAGCATAGAGATAGTTATAGTCTCTATTAATTCAATGGCCCCTCCTAGCTTAAACCCTATGCTTACCTCTTATACTAATATAGAGTTAATTATAATATTAGATATAATCTTTTTAAGTATTATAAATTAGCTATGGCTAGGTATTAAAAATCCTACTACTCCTATACTAGTGATAATTCCTTAGAAGGTCTCTAAAGAGTATCTTTCTTCAAGCGTGAAGTATTTAATAGGTATAGGCTTAGCTCATTCCTCAAAGGGGTCCAAATACATAACAGCATAGTAGGCTACGTAATTAAGCAATAGCCTCATAATAGTCTTTTTATTTATAATAGGAGCTAATTTAGTTATTTAGCTACTACTTAGGTCTATAAACTAGATACAAAATATATTATACTAACTATGTTTAGAGTTATTATTACCTGAATAGTTCTTAGTAATATGAAATAACTAGAAATATATCCTAATCTCCTCATTCTTATTATTATTTATTATTAAATTATTAGTTATTCTTTCTATAGCCCTCTTATAGTAGGTAAGGAACTATTAGTAGGCTGCTCTTAACTTATTGAGGGCTTATGGATTATTTTGCTATTATAAGTATGCTTTATCTTTCTTCTTTTATATATAGTTACTTAAATAGTATCTAGGCTCTTTATAAACGTAGCATCTCATCTCCTCAGGGTTTCACTATTATTTCAGACCGTCTTTATTATCTCTTTGTGGTTTGAACCTTCTGAATCTATTATATTAGTTCTTGCTATTATATTTATATTCCGTCTAGGATTGCTCAGTGTAATATTAAGCTTATAGTAGTAGTCAGCTATTCACAAATATAATTATATTACTAATAGTAACTTCAAGTTGCATATAAAGGCCCTCAAATGTCTTTAATGGATTTATTATAGCCTATTTATACTATTCCATTTCTTAGTAGCCTTAGTGGAGTCAATGATATAGTATCCTATTGCTTTAATAAGCTTTACTAAGCGCTAGTTAAGTTGCTGTGAGGGTGTTAATGAGTAGGTCTATGGCTTTTAATTTTGACTTTGAGTGGTTATTAGTTGTGATTAAAGTGAGAGTAGTATTGTTCTATATTATAAGATAGGCTTAGGTAAACTGTTTAGTCTTAAATTGTCCTTTAAGCTTATTAATAATTTAGGTGTTGTTGAGATGAGAGGGTTAGGTAGTAAAGACTCTTATAGTAGTATAGTAGTATTTGAGCGCTCTTTCTTGCAGTATTATTAGGAATGCTGCTAGTATTTCATCCTTTGTGATACCTATCCTCTTATAAGTATCTTGGAAGGTCCATAGGTTTAGCTCAAGAATATCTATACTTTCGCTACTATACTTTATTTTATTAGTATATATCTTAGCTAGGTCTGCGATTTAGCGTATTAATAAGCAGGTGCTATTATCTTATCTCATTATTTTAGCTAGAGTATTTTAGATAGAGCTAATACTGCTAATAGTAGTAATAAAGTTAATACTACTAATAGGGTTAATAGGTCCTCGTGGCTCTTAGTAACTCTTATAAGGTCCTTTTTTATTATTTCAATTTATTAATAGAGCTAGGTCAGGTAGGGCTATTAATACTATTGTTAGCATTCTAATCTCGCTATTCTAGCAGTTAGTAATATTCTTATTAAATTCCTCCGTATTCTAGTTCCTTATAAATACCCTACTGCATTTAACATAGTTACTTACTTCCAAAGTAGTCTAGAAGTAGAAGTTATCTTAGATCGTGATATTATAAAAATAGTCTACAATAATAATCTATCTTAGATAATATAGATACTATAGTTTGTGAGATATTAATAAAGCTTCCCAATAGTTACTAGGCTTGCTTTGTGAAAAGGCTTAACGGGTAAGCCCCCAAGGTCTACTTTGAACTCCATCTATAAGTTCTTACTAAAGAGTTTATTATATTTATAGGTTTTAATATAGTCTATAATGTTTAAAGCTACTCATTTTATAGTAGTATTATTATTAAACTTAACATCTTAGCCCGAATCCTCTTTATCTACTAGGGCCTTATATTTTGCTAGTATTAGTAGCTCTATAATATGTTTTAGTAGTTATTAATTTAGTGGTATTAGCGATACTAATATCACTAAAGATGCCTTAGGGGTACTTATTTATAGCTGTTTAAATAGTAGCAGTAGTGCTAGTATTAAGGGCCTAAGAGGTACTGTTATATATTTATAAATGAGGCCTGAACTATGATTTATAGAATTAATAGTATAGTTATATGCTATTTCTTTTCGTAGTTTATCTCTAGCTCTCCTCATCCTTAGTAATAGGTGCTAATACGTTATTAAGGTAGTAATAATAATAAGTCCTTACTTAAAGTAGAGGCTTATAATATATATGAGCTTTTATCATTTTATTATTGTTCATTATCTCTACTAGTTAGATATTACGTTATATATTAAATAATACGCTATTTGAGGCTTAAGCTGTCTTATTTTACTCTAACTCATATTTTAGGGTTAAATTAATTTGGTCTTTTTATCTCAAGGGTTTTGAGAGAGTTAAGTATTGCTTGGAGGTCGACTATTAAGGTATTAGTAGATTCTTTTTATAGTTACCTTACTACTTGAGGATACTGTAATATTGTAATTGAGGTTACGTAACAGATATAGAGATTTAATCGAGTTCTCTTAAAGAGGTTAGCATATATATCTATCAACTTATAGTACGTTAATTGATCTAGATAGCATGAAAGGGCTTTCTAGTAGCAATTATCTAATGGATTCAATATGCGAATTAATTATTAACTAAGATAGAGCTTTTATCTCTTCGAGTAGTTACCTTGCTACTCTGCAGTTATACATCTATAAGTGGTGTAATAGTGAAGTTAACCACTGATTCGTATTGGTTTCATATAGGTAGGGTGATATAAACGCGCGCATAGCTCTAATGCGTATTATTCATATTGAAGCTTTTCAGAAGTGTGCATATGTGTATAGAAGTCTAAGATACAAAATAGCTACGTGGGCAGTGGTGTTATGCCATATTGGGCCTGCGAATATGGTCATGTGACGTACCTACGTACATACAATATCATATTCAGCAGAGGCCTCATCCTGCCACTCCGTGGGTTACGGTGTTGTTGCGACAGCTATACTACAATAGGTTATATGAATAAGAAAGTAGAATAAGGGGAGCAAAGAGTTTAATAATATCTCTTAATAGAGCGGAATAGATATAGCAGGGCCGCGCGAGACTTATTTCTTGATGATTTATTATTAGCAATCTAATAATACGTTAGCTGGAGTTAAGTAGAAACTAAAAGCTATTTAAGACTTATAAAAATTAGGTATTATATGCGCCTTTATAAAATCAAACAATATAAGAGAAAGAGCATAAAAAATGCATATATTATGAAAAATAGCAGCTATAGAGGAGAATGGGTTAGCTAGAGTAGCCGCCTAAAAGGGGGTGATATAGGCGCTAGGCGCAGAAAGCGCGGGAGATAGAGCGGGGCGCGCAGTCGTATTAATAGCATGAAAGCTAGAAGGCATAGGAGCAGGCGCGGGCGCGCCAGGCGCAGGAGCAATAGGCATAGCACCTTTGGCCTCCTTCTTCTTCACCTTCTTAACTTTAAGAAGAAACCTCCTCTTATATAGCAGGCATGTATAGAGGATATAGCTAAGGCGCTACTACTAGGAAAACTAGAGCTTATTAGTAGGTAGTATGATAGTAGTAGGGGTATAAACTTATATATACTATATCCTCAGAGTTAGTAGTAGAAGAGTTATTAATAGCTTTCTAAGCTTAGTAATTGGTATCCTCGTCTTTATTAAGCTAGAGCAAATTAGTATTACCTCATAGGTTAAGGTTCTTATAGGTATAAACGTATAGAAATATGGATACTATAATTATAGTTCTCTATATACTTAGTATAATAAGTAATATAGATATTTATAGAGAGCTAGTAGAGAGGAACCGCGCGGAATACAAAGGTACGCGCTAAAGAAGTTATAGTATATAGCTTTTAAGAATAGTAGGTCTATATTAATATAATAGATACTATAAAGTAAGTAGACTACCTCCTAAATAGGACTCTCACTCTTCTCTATACTAGTTCCCTACCTCTTTAAGGGTTTATAAATAATAAGTAATATTACTAAATAGAGTTTTAAGTAGCTTAGGTATATATAATAGGAAAGGAGCTACTAATATACTTAGTACTATAAAAGCTAGCGATATTACTTTTATTATTATTACTATTATTATTACTACCTATAGAGGAGTAGGCAGCAGAGCTAACCTTATTAGTAAATAGCTTCCTAGCCTTATATTTAAGAAAAACGGTAGGGTTATAAGTATATAGCATCTTAGTAGCAATATTTTTGAGAGAGAGCTTTAAAATAGTTAAGAGAAAAACGCAAGTAGCAGAAGAGCGAGGGGGACTTAAAAGTATAGCATCTGAGGCGTAGAGAGCGGAGGTATAATAGTTATTTTAATAGAGAAATAAAAAGGAGAAAGGGATTTCAAAAAGTAAAGGAAGCAGGTTTATAACTACTATACTATATAGTCTATCTACTACTAACTAATTAGTAATAGCTACGTAGTTACTATATATAGGCTTTTAGAGGGAGTATTATTACAGGCCGGGCTGCGCCTAGCACCTAGCTACTAGGGCTATACTATTTCAGGCACTAGGGCCATCCTAGCACAGCGAGAACAGCAGCCCTGCTAGCTTCGCTGCATAACTACACAAAACTTACCTGAAGTGCGCGCATATATCGCGCACTTAGACTTTCTCTCCTTAGTTTTGATTCTTATATTTAAGGCACCCCTTCGCTAAATAAACCCGGGCTCCGTCCTTTATACTAATCTATAGTATTATAGTAAAATAGTGGAACTAACTACTAATTAGTATTAAGATCACTCGTTGTAATAATAAGTATAATTATATATATTGTAGGGTGGTTAAAAGGTTTCATTAAAGGTATATAACTTAGAGTAAGGTAGAGGGGCAGGAGGGCGGCAGTGTTATAGATGCGAGGCCCAGGCCCCATATAAACGCCACATCGCCCAGGTTATTTTACCGCGCTGCCTGCGCCTGCGCCTGCACCAATACTCCCAATATCCCAACAGATGGATATATAGGGTGATTTCACGAGATGGCCTTTACTCTCGGCGCTCCTCAAGCCTCAGGAGTAGCTCAGATTAGAGCGTTCAGATTAGAGTATGGAACCCGATAACCTGACTTTCTCTCTAGCTATCCCCGACCAACTCATCAGCGAGCGATCCATGGATATAGTTCTACAGTTGGAATCGATATTTGTCGAAGAGGGCCAGGGGATGTGGCGGGGAAAGATCAATATGCTCCGCTGTCAGAGGCTACAGCGCAGAGTAAAAGAGTCAGTCAAAGATAGGGGTATTTCAGGTTCAACATTTATCTCTAGCCCCCTTCTCCTAACTTATGGGGGCCCTCAACTTATCTAGAGGTTACTTAGTACCTCTCTAGCTATATAAGCTTCCCTTAAAACTCCCTTAAAACTACCTCCTACCTCCAAACCCTCCAGAACATAAGCCACTAGGGCCTCTTTAGCTTATAGCACAATCCCCCCTCTAATAGAGTCTATCCCCAGACTAATATTAGTAAACTACCTAGTAATTACTGAATAATAGATTTTTTCTTTCCTAAACTATAATTAATATATATCTAGAGCTTAGTATCTCTTCTAGTAGTATTAACTTCATATGTAGCTAGATAACTTAGAAAGTAGCTAACTTAGTAATTAGGCTTCTATTCTTAACACTAGCTGCTCTTATATCTTCTATATAGCTTAGAGGAGTAGCTAACTAGTAAGTAAGCTCTAGTCCACACCCCCAGCTTCTCTTATAACTTGATTTCTACCTAGAACAATTAGATAACTCAGAAAAGTAGCTAACTAGTAGTTAAGCTTCTATCCTCAACCCTAGCTGCTCTTATAGCTTCTACCTCCTCTATAGAGTAAAATACCTCAGAGAAGTAGCTAACTAGTAGTTAAGCTTATATTCTCAACCCTAGCTGCTCTCATAACTCCGCTCCTTCAATCACGCCTTCCTTTCATAAGTAGGATAAAAGTAATATTCATTTAATATCATTTTGACTATACTAAATTTATCTTTTAATTTAAAGTTATTTCACATTACTAGCTTATTTTTAGTCGCTTTATAAGGATTATAAATCAATACTCTCTTTATTAATAAATAGGATCTTTATTTATTATAGTAGGTCTCAGGTAATCATCCCTTAATCACCTAGTAGTCCCTCATATCAATAACTTTAAACAACATCTTAATCCTAAGATCATTATTCTTTTAAATACGCGCATACTAGGTCTTTAGCATCAAGTTAAACAAATATAAATATCCCATTAAATTTTCAACTTACAAAACTTCCTTCCTTTGACTTTATTAAATTATAATAACACTCCCACTACTACTAGCACACCACTATTATCATCACCACTACTGTATCAGCATTACTATTAATAGCATCAGCATCACTAGCATTACTATATCCAACTAAGTACCTAATAGCAGCCGTAGCGCCGTAGAGGCAGCCCTCTAGGGGGTCTCCTGCTGCCAGTACCTCTCTGCTCAATACAAGTAGACTCTTAATAAAGAGGAATTTATTCTCTATACTAAGAGCACTAGTAAGTAACTTATAGTTACCCAGTACTCCCCTTCGCTATTTTACTAATATTCTCTTATAGCTATATTAAATAAGTATAATTACTATACTAACTTAAGTAATAGTAAGCCCTAGATTCTAATAAGCTTTATAATTATGTAGTAATATCTTTAACTAATAACTAGTAAGCACCTTATAAAATAATAGCTATATCTACTAAAATAAAAGCTTTTTTCAAGGAGGCTTGTAATACTCCCAATATTTAGGCTTAATATAAAAATAATAAGGTATTAACTAGTACTTCTCTAGTACTCACCTAGTTCCTAATAATCTCAATTTAAGCTCAAAGCCGCCCAGCTTATCAGTAAAAAAGCCCTCTAGGCTAAAAAACAACAATAGCAACAAATTAGCTAAAAAGCATAAAATCAAAAACAACAAGTTATTCTAGCAACTAGAGGAGCGCCAGGTAGCCGCCTTAGAGGTAAATACTAGGGCAAATAAGCGCATCGCTATAAAAGGCCCAGAATAAGGTCCTTACTCAGTAAAACGAGGAGATAGTTCGCTATTGTTAAGTAGTAGAGAAACTAATATTATTAGGTATTTAGGTAGTTAGTTCAGGTTTTAGCAATATAACTAACTTATATAATAAGGTATTGTGTAATTAACTAATACCTTCCCAGTAATAAACCCTTTAAGCCTTTATATTTCTAACTATTTCTAGTAGTATTATAAGATCTTAGAAGAGTCCTCTCATAAATAGGAGTATAAGTAAGAAATTAGTAACAAGAAATAAGACGCTAGCGCTAAAACATAAAAGCTTTAATATACCCCCAGTAGGCTCATAGTAATCAGGAAATTGTTTTTAGTAGCCTTCAGGCAGTACGTTTTATTTTTCTTACTTTTCGTTTTGCTCTTTTATCCTACAGACCCTAAATTAAAATACCCAGCCAGCATATTCTATTCTCCTCTCACCCTCTAGTCACACAGTACCTAATACCCCGCACATAATCATCTTTTCCTCATAATCTCACCATAAATCTAGCAAAACATTCCATTATAATTCCCAGGAGTTATCTAGATCAGTATAATCCTTCTATTTAATTAAATACTAGTAATTATATCTAGGTCCCTTATAGGTAACTATATAGTTAACAATATAGATATTATCATCACTATTTTCAACTAAGATATTCTAAGGGCGTATAATAGAACCAAAGAATAACTCCAACTAGGTTAGTACCAAACCGTTATAGATTCAGTACTTATTATCAACTTATAGCTCATACACTCTCCCTCCATTAATCACCCATTAAACTTTCAAAGGCCCTAGGTATTTATCTAAAATTCTTCAAAAAAATTATTTCTAACAAATATTTTTAGTCAATAGAAATACAAGATCTCCTACTAAAAACATAATAGGTATTCTCCTTCTATTATAGAACTTACTATAAGTATCATTACATTTATATAGTAGGTCCACAGTTATTAACCTCTAATAAAAAAAGTATTCAACCCTATCTTAAGCAGCCAGAACAGAAGCTAATCCAGTTCTTTAAGATATAATATTATTTAGTTCTATAAGCAGATACCCCTTAAGTAACTCTACAGGTAATCTCTTAATAGCCTCATAGTAGCTATTATTATAAATAAACTAAGCTATTAGTAGCCACTTAACCTAATTATCCTAGTTAGTACTATAAAATACATATAAAAAGTACTTAATAATTTATTTTACCGCTTAGTTTATCTATCTATGTAGGAGTAAAAGGCGGTACTTATCTTCCTCTTAATAACTAATAAGTAGCATACCTTAGCCCAAAATTTACTTATAAATAGCAAACCTCAATCTAATATAATTACTTCTAGTAAGCTAGACTTTAAGAAGACATATTTTATTGATACGCTAGCTAGCTTATTAGCAATGAGGAACTCCTAGGTAGATATATATATATTCAATTTTATAAACTTATTAACTATAATAAGAATAAGATTAAAAAGCTTACCTCAGAATCTTTATTTAAATAATGGTAGTAATTTAGTAATAAAGTTAATTAATACTTATTAGAATAGTTAGGTAAGCACTAATAAGGGAGCTAGCTCTCTATATAGTAAGTAGTATTATAATTCTATCCGTTAGTAGACTATATATACTTTAATATAGTCCTTAATATCCCATTTGTACTAAGTCTAAAAGAAGGCTTTTCATAGCCTTTTAAGTATTTTCATAACCCCTAAGTAGCCTCCTAATAGCTTATTATAAAATACGTATAGGATTTCTTTTTAGATTAAGTAGTTATTAGATATACATAGCCCCTCTTTATAGCATTCTAAACCATCCTCATCTAGTAACTAATAATCGCCTCTAATATTCTACTTTCCCTCCTAGTAGAATAAGTCTTCCTTATAAGCTATTTTAACCTCTTACTCAAGTAATAATATAAGTTTATCTAGCAGAATAGCTACCTAGTAGTCCACTATTTATCTTCCACTTATAGCTTTCTATACTATTATATTATTAAACTGCTATAGAAAGCCCTCTAGTAAGGTACTCTTTATATTGTTAATCGCCCTATTATCTAGAATATAGTTAGGTCTCTTTAAGAGAGTATTAACTAGGTTCTAGTAGCCTAGCTAGTACTTAATTTTATATAGCTGAATCTTATAATAATTATATCTAGTAGGTATTTAATATCTTCTTCTTAGTAAGGTACGTATAACCTAGGTAGTTAGTAATAAACTTTACTTAGTACTAGAAGTAAAATAAAAAGTATTGCTAGTATATAGCTACCTCTCTAATAGCTAGTAGCTTAGCTTTAGGTATTCTATAGTATACTAGTACCCTTTGATTTATAAGATATAAATATAACTAGTCTCTGTATATCTCCCTCCTATTAGCTTAATATTATACCTATAATAAAGTTAGAAATATTTATTTCAACTCATACTAGGAGCTTTAAGTTAAAGTATTATAATATAGGTTTTTTAATAAATAGATTTCTAAGCTAATAAAAAGCCTCTAATACATCCCCAGTAATTACTATTTTAACTCCTTTAATGAATTACTCTATTAAGGGGCTATAAATCTTTGAGTAGTTCTTAATAAATCTCCTATAAACTCCTATAAATTCTAAGAATTACTAAATATCTTAGGTAGTAGCAAGCTCTAGCTACTTATTAATTACCCTAACACTATTCTGCTCTATAGAGATCCCTTCTATTAAAAACTATAAAGCTAAGAAACTCAACTATTTATTTATAAAATTCGAACTTATTAGGGTTAGCAAAATGGTTATTAGCTTCTAACTAAGTAACCACCTATCTCACTATACTCACATAGAAGGGTGTATTAGTTAGGAATATCAAAATATCATCTAAATACATAATATAAATAATATAAATAAAGCTAGATAGAGCCTCATTAATAAATATCTAAAAGATAGTAGGAATATTTACTAGTTCAAATAGTATAACGTAATACTCATAGGAACCATAGCAGGTATAAAACGCAGTCTTCTACTTATTACCCTCTCTAATTCTCACCTAGTAATAAGCATCCTTCAGATCCAGCTTAATAAAATACTTTACTAATAACAACTAATCCAAAATTGTATTAATTAATAGTAGTAGTACTTAGTTCTTAGTAGTTACCTAGTTAAGCCCCTAGTAATTAACACATAATTATAGTTTTCCTCCTTTCTGAAGAACAAATAAAATAGGCGCCTCTACTAAGCTAGTTAAGAATTAAATCTACCTCTTCTATAGAGCCATCTCAATATACTACCTCAATTCTTTCTAGTTCCTCCTCAGCTAATAAGTAAATAAGCCTAAAAAAGGTTCTATCCCCAGCATCAAGTCTGTAGAGTAGCTCCAGATAGTTCCAAAATCGGGCGTGGTTCCTACAAAATTAATATTAAATACTTTTTAAAACTCCTAATACTCTAGTAGAATATTAGCTTTTCCTTTCCCTTTATCAAGTAGTTCCTATTTATTATTAAGTAATCTCTTAGTAACCTATAGCAACCTAATAAGAACTACTTTTATATCTTTTTCCACTTAATATAGCGCTTATATCACAGTAATAAGTTAGATACTCTTTTTAGGTCTAGCCTAGTACCTCCTAGTTAAGGTTTAGTTTCTCTTTCTCCCCCCAGGGGATTCCTAAGATAGCATCATAGCTATCACTATCAATAACTATAAAAAATATAGTAAGGTCCACTAAATTCCTACTGTGTCTAATATATAAGTTACTACTGGGAAGAGCAGGAGCCCAGTAGGGACTGCAAAGATAGCAAACAACACAACACTACCCACGAACAGATAGGAATAACAAAAATAGGCTTAAAAGATGCGCATCGCGATTCACAGATCTATTCAGAAAGAATAGGAAGAATTAGGCTTGAAATAGAAGAGATATCATGGAAATCATATATAGGATTATTAAGGTATAAGCCCCTTTGAGGCCGAAAAAGACTATAGATAATAATGATTGTAATAAATAATAATCCCTCCCCGCATCGCAGTCTTCCGTTTTTGGACCCCATTAATAGCGGGCCTGCTAACTAAACAGCCAAGCCATCTTATCCCATCCCAATCATCCCCTCGAGACTTACTAAAGGACCCCTATAGGGAGTCTCAACAACCAATTAAAAACAAAAGAAACAAAAG
>JAXCEF010000800.1:0-14594 GCA_037178605.1 Colletotrichum euphorbiae | reverse complement strand
ATAGAAGCTATAAGACTACTGCTTTTATATATATATACTTTAGAAATAAGATATACTTACTATTCTTATTAGTATATATATTATATATCCTTTAGCTACTTAATTAGTTAGGTTTTAGGCTCCTTAAGGTAGTATATAAGAAGGAGCTTAGATTGCTAGCTAAATAGGATATTAGTATAGTTATAAGTAAGAGAAACTTTATTATATACTATAGTAAGGCATATAAAGCAGCCCTAATAAGTAAGAATATTATTAGTAGCTAGAAATAGACTAGGTTATAGCCTATTAGTATAGCTAGACCCCTTATAAGCCCTCTACTACATAAGAATATATAAACCCCTATTAAACTAGCTAGTTAGGTCTATAAAGGGCTCTCTAATAGTAAAGCAAGCAAAAAATAGGAAGTAGATATATTAGTAGTCCCTTAGTTAACCCCTAAGAAGAGGGATAAGCTTCAGGATTAGTTTAGTCTATTTAGTAAGCTAAAAATTAGTATATATAGCGCCTGCTTTTTTAGAAGGTCTAGAAGGGCTTTAATAAGAAGGCATACTAATTAGCAGTAGCTTAGCGAACGATTGAGGCACTATAGGCAGAAGTTGATGCTAGTAGGGCTAGGAAACGCAAGAAGGTTAAAATGAGCCTAAATTTGAAGTTTGCTGATATTAAGGCTATTTGGAGAGCTTAAATTGAGGCGGGCGAACTTGAAAATAGTATAGATAAATCTAGCGAGTCTAAAAACCCTAGTGATAGCGAAAGTTATATCGTTGTGGTATTATAATACATATAAATATTGGTTGAAGTTGATGTGTATGAATGTGAGGGCATCAAAAGTGGGTGGCCGAAATGTGGGGGTGGCCGAGAAGTAGGTGTGGGACGTTAGTGATTACCTTTATGGAGGCGTTGGTAGTTAGCCCCTGTCTCATCGTCCGCACGAACAGCGAACTGCCCTCTGTTACGCCGGCAGTAATCAATGAACCACTCTTCCGATTCCTCGGTCGACTCGACTCCGTGCATGGCCTTTGCCCAGAGGTTGACCATGGCAACTGTCTTCGGAAAAGCCACGAGGTCGCGCACGTATTGATCCAGCGTGACGACGTCATCTTGGCGCTTTGGAGCTTCGCTCTTCATGGACTCGGCTTGAATGTGGTCTCGAATGAATCTTAGATTCTTCTTTTCCTCTGGAGTGAACTGGTTTTGTCCATTTAAGTCAGAAACAGAACCTCGCGATACGTCGAAAAAAGAGCTAGCTGACTTACGTCAGGCGTGATACCGAAAGGAAACTCGATCCTGTCATTCTCTGACGTTTGCATGATCGCCGTCCCTACGATTCGCTGCGCCACGCCACCATGGGGAGACTGAACTGTCGGATGTACTTCGTGACTCGTCTCTGCTTGTTTTCGTTCATCCAAGTAGCTCCGAGATCTGTGTAGCCTCGTCCTGATGCCAACGGGACACTACATGTCTTTCCGCCCACGCGATCTCGAGCCTCGAAAACCACGACGGACAGTCCAGCCTGTTGAGCGGAGTAGGCAGCTCGAAGACCACTTAGGCCAGCGCCGACTACGGCGACGTCGAACATGTTGAATAAGAGAGTTTCGTTATGGGGATGTAGGGAGAAAAATCCAGAAATTTGTCTCCAGTAACGCGAGAGTAGGGAGCTGAAATGTCACCAACAAAATGCAAATCTCGAAGTGAGGAGATGCGGAGTCGCCAAAGATAAATAAGGTGCTTCGTGACGCCCTCCTTGACAGCGGAGATCTGTGTAGAGGAACGTACTGCGTGCAAGTGTAATATTAGACCGCTGATTCGAGATGAATCGTCTCAAAAAGTCCACATATTCGGCCACGAATTCCACAGTGGCAGCATGATCAGCCGAACATCGGTCGTGTCATACCAGAATGGATGCCAATTAGGGAGCTCTAGCTTCCCTTCTATAACAACCGGTAAGAGCTGATTTCCTGTTTAAGAAATGAAATGCAAATGAGACACACCGTTGGGTTCCATCGGCCCTTGAACCCGACCCTGGCGATCCGACCCATGGAGTATCAGAGGACAACCATGCGGAGGAGTTGGGGCTGGATGACGGCGTCGCAACTTTGCCTGATCTAGCAATGAAACCGAGAGAACAATCAGGGCCTTCTCCGCAGAGTTGCCCTTCACTTCCGCGCAATCTGGTTCGAGCTGTGTCCAGATTGGTGTGCGAAAGACGTGTATCGGTACCTTGAATTCAGCGATCAAATCCGAATTTCTTCCAAGATTTGAACGAGTCATACTGCTAGCGAAGACTGGCAGGGCTTTACCGAGTTTCGAAGAAGAGTGGGCAATCTTTCGATGCGAGTGCCAGACAGCACGAACAACAAAGCTGGACCTCATTGACAGCTCGGAAGACGAGGCGTGTCTCTGGTTCTAATATGGCCACCTCTAACGCCCACGTACCCGCGCTGTCATTCGTTTTCATCGCCCACCTGGAATACCTGATGATTAACTAGGTGCCAGCTGTGCAGCGATCAAAGCGGACTGGTATTATCAATGAACAAGACACGTGCAAACTAGCTCAACTGCGACTACCTGAACAATGCTGGCCTTGGCAGCCTGATAATTACCAGATAGCGAATCAGTGGCGTTTGTTTGCAGTCATCCAGAGTCCTGTTTCTGAGATCTAGAACCACAGAGGCCATCTGGCGGACGCTTTACTCCGGGGAAAGCCCTGCCAGGTCATAATGATTGTAACTTCAACATCATCGTCTATGATGTAAGTCCAGCGCATTGCATTAAAACAGTAAATTGCGGTCATTTTCGATGTGTCTCAGTAAGATCTTGATCGGGCAGACGCCCCTTACCATTTTCGGTCTTTGGTGCTTGTGCTGATGGAATGTGCAATAAGTCATGAACAGACACAAGCATAAACCAAAGCCTTGCAAAAGCGTAGAATGCGAAGGGCTAAGGAACAATTAGGGCAGTCGCCGCTTGTTCTGAGTTGCGGAATGCTCTGGAGTGAGCAGTGATCGGCGAGCGACTAGGCAAGCGCTGCCCCCGGATTCCGTTCCCGTCGTACATCGTGAACGTTTGCGGACTGTCAGCCGAGACACCCTGAAGCGTATAGATGCTTGGATTATGGCCTCGAATCAGAATACAGCTCAGACTGACCCTTTTGCTCCCGGTCCGGGGATTTCTTTCGGCTTCCTGGATGGCCGATATCTAGCAAGTTCCCAGCAGACGAACTTTTCTGTCGCGGTCGACCTTGGTCCTTGCATTTCTGTTGCCTTTATCTTTTCGTTCGCTACAACATGGCCCAAGGCGAGAAGATGGGTGAGCGAGCCCAAGCCATGTACGAGAAGTCGGTCGACACGATGCGAGGCTGGTTCCACGGAACCCAGCCGGACGAAGCGGAGACTGCGCTGCTCGAAGACGAGGACGTGGAACAGGGAACGAATGGCAGAGAAAAGTTCTCTCGAAAGCGAAGAGCATGTGAAGCTGTGCATCCACGGAAGGCATTTCAGCTGTTCTGCTACATACTGCCCTCGTACTTCACCCGGTGGTTCGGGCAAGCCAGCGAAGACTCGGCGATACCTGCGGCCAACTCAACCTCTTACCTCAATGGTCTACGAGGCGTGGCGTCGGTCATCGTGGTCTTCCAGCATAATCTGGCGGACGTGAGTAACTAACCATTAAACTTTGGGGTTCAAAGAACAAAACAACTGACAATACGATATGCAGTTCCCCTTCGTCTTCCACGGCTACGGCGAGACGGAAAACGACCACTACTTCATACAACTTCCATTCGTCCGACTCCTAACCAACGGCGTCTTCATGGTCAACGTCTTCTTTGTCATCAGCGGCTTCGCCCTCTCGTACGGCCCACTGAAAAAGTCCTACGCCGGGCAGAGCGACGCCGCGATCGGCTCTCTCCCATCCAGCATATTCCGGCGCCCTTTCCGGCTGTTCCTCCCGTGCGTCCCCGTCCTGGCGTTGACGATGTTCATGATCAACCTGCAGTCGTTCTACAGCCACCATCCTCCCCTTCCCGCCGGCCTTTTCGCGCAAGCCGGATATCTCTGGCAACAGCTCGTCCGGATCATGATTGTCGGCGACATCAACAGCATCATGCCGCAGGGGTGGACTTTGGCAGCCGAGTTCCAGGGATCCCTCCTCGTGTTCATGTGCACAATGGCCTTTGCGCGGACGTCTCCGAAGGTGCGGATACCGTGCGCGCTCATGATCTGCGTCTTCCTGTTCAATCTCGCCATGTGGCAGGGCTGTCTGTTTCTCGCGGGCATGGTCCTCGCCGACATTCGACATGTACGAGGCAGGATGCCGGCCTTGACGAGGGGGGCTCGAGTCGCTGTTGACGTTGCGTCGTGGCTGCTGCTTCTTCTTGCACTCTTCTTGGGCGGTTGGCCGCTCAACGGCGATGCTTTCAAGACTGTGGGATATTCGTGGTTCGCGTGGGTGCCGACGGGGCCGTTGGAGCCCTTCCGGATCTTCCTTGGGTTTTCGGCTGTTTCCTTGGTCGTCGCGCTGGAGAACTTGCCCATCTTGCAGCGCGGTCTCAACGCTCGCGCTGTCCTGTACTTGGGCGAAGTCAGCTACGGCCTATATCTGGTACACTGGGTCGTTGCCAAGTCCGGCCTGACATGGGGACTCAAGAACCGTCTTCTGGCTGTCGGGCACAGCTTGCAGTTTTCAGCGGGACTCATGTTTGTGGTCTCGGTGTTTCTCGCTTTCTGGGTTGCGGATGTGCACTGGAGACTGGTCGACAAACGAACGGTCCAGTTTGCACATTGGTTGAGCAAGAAGTGCGGTGTATAGATAGCGCTCGTGTGTAGTTTGATTGGCCGTAGAAGAGTCTTGGACCTCAGACATCCTAACTTCTCAATCATATTGAAAGTTAAATTATTCCGATTTCATCATTTATGGGGAGCTCTTATCTGGCCATATCTATGAGACTCGAAAGAGGTCTAGACCGCCCTTTGGCGCCTGTTAGCTGAGTTCCATCCAGGAATGACTGGTGAGGAATCCTGCCAACCCTCCCCTCCGTGGGGATACTTCATACTTTCCAAGCACAAACTTCCTCCATCTCGTCGCCTTTAATGGGTAGTATCTTTCGTCCCAGACTCTCCAGAAGCATCCATATCGTGCCTACGTAGGACGTCGATGAAGTGCTGACGGTAGAATTCGGTGACGAGATCGAGTTCCATCTCGCCAATGATCCTAGACATACGTAAAGAGTGGCCAGAAGTAATCTGAGCGAGCTCCGTAATTTGACTGAGAGTTTCTACCACCTGCTTGTTCGCCGAGCGACCTTTCTTCAGCTGAGACAACTTGGCAGACGCGCAGTCCAACATGCCAACGAACTTGTCATTCTTCTCAACAAACTCCATCGTCCAATATACCATGATTTGCAAGAAGCTCAATGATTCGGCAGACAAAGGGTCCCAGGGCTCGGGCTCCGTAAGGTCGGCAAGGTCGGTGGTCTCGGTGCCGTAGCCAATTATGATACGGGTGACTTTGTAGGCCATCTTGACATGCTTCCGCCAGTCGCGACACGCGGACTTGTTTTGATCCTTTATCTTGGTTGTGATGATGAGGACGTTGATGAAAGGATAGAGGTTGGTAAGGGTAATTCGGAGGGTGCTACTCCGGGCGTAGATAGCTTCAGTGACGTGGGGCATGATCTCGCTGAGGAGGTTGACGTGACCTCGCTCGTCCAATTCAGGCCAGGCGGACTGAAAGAAAAAAGCCAGAAGTCAGCAAAAAGGACATAATGAGCGAGAGATGGCATAGAAAACGTCCTTCTGGTCGGCTGAAAGGCGCAGGGGAACTTACAACGCATTCTTGGATAAGTTGGGGGACCTCGGCGTCGGAAAGCTTCTGTTCGCCGGCTATCAGCTTCGCGACAGCTTTGTTTCGGTCCGTGAATGGCTGATATAGGTCAAGCTGCTCTATCCGCAGTGCTAGCTGAGCCTCAGGCGGGCTCATATACGAGTTGGTACTCTTCGGGGCAAGGGCGGCCTTGGGCTGCGTGCAAGCGTCAGAGTATGACATGACGGGAAAATCTCTCAGGTGGGATTTCCAAGGTAAGGGCGCCTCGCGACGCGAAAGGGCAAGTTCTGGTCCTGCTATCAACAGTGGCAGAAGATGATGGAATTGTGGTAGTAGCGGCGCTGGATTAATTGGGAAAGGGGAAAGTGAGGTTCGAGGGCCGAGCTGTGGAACTTGTGCGTAGGAAGCCCAGCAGTGCCAGTGAATCAGAATGAGAAGAAGAAGAAAGAAGAAAGGTCTTCTTTCCAGGTATCGCAAAATTTCCGTGTCCTTAGCACCAAGTCAGGTGATTTTCGATTTCGAGATGACACAACATAAGAAGGAAGTAAAAGATGGGGGCAATTGCAGGCTCGTCACTCGTGAGGCCACCGGCAATAGAACAAGGCAGGTGAACCCGACATGTCTGCTTGAAACTTAGAACGATAGAAACGAGTCAGCTTTTAAGAAAAGAATAAGAAAAGCCTAGTAGGCAGTAGACGCCTCTCTTTCCTTCCTTGGAATCCTCAAGCTTTTAGTATCGTTGCTTGCCTAGGGGTGTCTCAAGTCATATATGTTCTGTGAACCTGGAGTCTTTTGATATTATCGATGGAGGAAAGTCAAAATGTCTCAAAACGCAGTCTGTTCCTCTTCAAACTCAAGTTATCCATCGACTCAGGACGACAATCCCAAAGGTGCTCTGTTGCGCCTTCCTGCTCTCTTCAGAAGTAGCGACTCATATTGTTGATTCCACTTTGGTCGTCAAATAAGGTTGGAAACAATCACGTAATACTGGGTTATCTAGGTATGTACCTGATTCCCCACTGAGCTCTTACTCATCCTCTGCTTTCCTTTGTTTTTTCTTCGTCTGCGCCTACCTTAGGTTTATCTCAGGCCTCAGACGACCTTCCTAGCTGTGGTGCCCTCTCTTACAAAGTGAGAAGTATAAATACTTAAGTATATATCTACCAGATTAGCGCTAATAAACTATCTCTCTAATATATAGAACCTATATTAATTTAATTTAGTTGAGAAAGTTATCTAAAATATAGATATAGAAGAGGGAAGTAGGCTCTCTATATATTTATATAAAAGCTTCTTTTATTATTTAAATATTACTAAACTAGCTTATTATATTGAGATATAAAAGTAATTAAAAAATAATGCAGCCCTCCTATAAAAAGATAATAATAAATTCACCTAGTTTATAGGTATAATTTAGGAAATATTATATAAGCACTTTAATATACACCTGCTACTAGTTAAAGAAAATAGTATAGAGACCTTATATATTCCTACTATAAAGTAAATTCTCTAAATACTATAAAATTAGACGCGCGCCCTAGCTAAATTAACTAGCGGAATAGTGATAGCGCGTAGCTAAATAACGCTGCGCTGCATATAATAGGGCTGCTTATATTGGGGCCGAACGGGTCACTAAGGCTCTTGTGGCCTAGAAACGCCACCATATGAGAGATAACTCCTCACATATAACTAAAGGCTGTGTGTATTATTAGGAGGCGCGTAGTAAGAAGGTCTATTACACTTAAGTAGGTAAAATAACTATGCAGTAGCCAGAGGCTAAAATATATTATTATATATAACTTCAAAATCTCTATTTAATTAAGGTTTTATCTTAATATTAATTTTCATTATACAAGTATAGTTATTATTATAGTCAGCTATCCGACAGTAGTGTTCTGCTAATAGAAGCTGAGGGATAACGCTAGGTTGACAGTATGGCCTTGCTGGGCTGTGTTGCTAAATAAATCTTGGGGTTTAAGGAGTATGGTGATTAGTTATAGTCAGCTTACAAGGGTGTCGCAGTATAAGATAAAGCTGAGAGTACCTATTAGGGTAATCACAAAGTTAATTGCTAAAGAGCTATAGGAGTCTGTCCTTAGGGAGGCCTAAGTCTATACTATATATAAGTTCCGAATAGTCCTTTTACTCTTATTACTAATTACTAATTAGATATTAGTAATCGCTTAGTAATTATAAGTAAGCACTTAGTTGCTCTCACTAAGCGCTTAGTGACCTATACTATATACTTAATCTTATCTTATTATTATGTAACTTATACTATAGTTCTTCTATTCTGTAGGAGTCCCTAGTATTCCTATGATCCTATAATATAAATATCCTATTCTAACTGTCTATTATCTAGCTAATTAGTTAGTTATTACTCTTATATAATAGGTTGTAATATTAAGTCTCCTCTCTAAAAGTCTTGTCCTTAAGACCTAATATAAGTAGGTTGTTAGTTCTAGGTTAGGGGTCTGTTAATTATGTATCTTGTTTTTACTTATAATGCTAATACTATGTTAGGTTGTATTACTAAAAATCCTGTGATCTCTACGCTTTGTTATTATTATTATTCTCTTAATATTATAGAGAATAGTTTTGAAGTTATACCTTGCTATTATTATTGTTCTAAAGGCTTATATTATAAGATGTTACTTAGGTCCTTAGTTTGTGGAGAGTATATTGCTGTTAGTAGCACTCGTCGCCCCTATAATACTTCTAATAACGTAATCTACTAATATTTGTGGTATCTTTTCTAGTTATCGTATTGCTAATCTATTTTATAGTAGAATATCTAATAGTTAAATCTTAGCGCCTGGATAATTAGGAGGAGGAAACTGAGGAATTATTTTGAAAGAGAATAGAAGCGCTGCAAAAGGCGCAGGCTGAAGTAAATGAGATACTTATGAAGCTAGATCGCATTTATAAGGCTAAGAGAATGGTTTTTAAGAAGGGTTATAAAGAAACTTCTATAGTAGCTGAGAAGGATAAAGTATTAGAGGGTCCTTCTGCTAAGTCTTCTTTATTTTATGAGGCGTAGTTAGTAGGCGGTTTTAGTATAGTAGATTTAGATATAGTCTTAGGAGATTAGAACCCTAGTACCCCAAACTTTTTATTAGGCGAGATATCCTAGTTTACTAGTATCCCTAGTTATATGAATGAGTTGGCGTCTCGTAGTTAGTTTTATTACATTAGTCTGATTATTAGTTGGGGTTAAATAAGTTGAGTTTTGCTTTCACGTGTTCCCTTAGGTGTAGGTTTTGCTTGTGGTCTGTTTAGTGTTTGCTGTTCCTAATACGTGCTGAGTTATTCTTGCGCGCGCTCGAGATTTGTGGTTAGTTCCTATATATTATCCTCATATCTATACCCTTTCTACTTAATGAGGTATTAAGTTTCATTTTTATCTTTAATATAGTTAATAATTCGTTTAATTTTACATTCTAGTTTATTTAATTCCACAATAATGAGGTTATTTATTTAGAATCCTTATAGTACTAGTTTAAGAAGTAAAATATAAAAGATTAAATAGCACTTTATAGTATCTAGTAGTGAGAGTTTATAGCTAACATCTAATAGCTTTTTATTAATTTTTAAAATAGTCTGAGGTTTTTATAGTCCAATTTATCGCTTAGTTATTTAGTTTTAATATTTCATTAAGTGAAGTAGATGCTATCTCCCTCCTTCAGAGTTAGTCCCCCAACTCTTTTCTTATGAGCGTATTTGCGCATACGTTCGCGCACAAATTCGAGGTCTTTGGGGAGTTCCTACTAAATCTCTCGAATTTTCTTAATATCTGCCACAGCTTTAAGTGCTGCTGGGCCTTATTATAGTTCTCCATATATAGTAGGGTTAAATCTATAGTTAAGATAGAATAGTAATTCTTTTATACTCTCTCCTACTACACTATTATAAGCAAATTAAGCTATTAGTAGTAGCAATACCCAATTATTTTATTTATAATTAACATAATAGCATAAATAGATCTCAAGGATTTAGTTAATTTATTTAGTCTATCTATTAGTTTGCAGATAAAAAGCAGTTAAGAGTTTATAATTAGATCTAAGCTGCGAGATCAGGGATCTCCAAAACTTCAAAGTAAATAGTTTATCTCTATCTAACATAATTTCTATTAGCATGCCATATTAGCTAACAATAGTTTTCAGAAATATATAACTAAGGTCTTCTGCGGTGCTTAATTCTATATATAGGATAAAGTAGGCGTATTTCGTAAGTTAGTTTATATACTATCATACTTAGTATTAGTTATTAGTTCTTTTAACTTCAGTAGTTTAATAATAAAGTCTAGAGATATAAATTGCTATACTGCTTCTAGTACTAGTAGTAGTTAAATTTTTCTATAGAGTTAATATTAGCTGGGTTTGCTCTTAGCGCAAATTTCGCAGTCTTTAATAGTATTTGCTACTTCTTATTATATAGCGGTTTTATTATAGTATTATTAGATGCGTTTCTATGTCTTAGTAACGCCTTAGTATCTATATGCTAGTGCTAAGTATATCTCCCTAACAGTTTCAGGGGTTATTCGTCTAGTTAAGCTAGTACTAACCTTCCTGGCTATTATCAAGAGTCTCGTTGCTAGCATAAGGTTTCCGTTCTTATCTTATTTTAAGATAACTTAAGTTTCTTGTAGTACTAGGATATCATGGTCTAGTTAGCAGCTAAGAGCGTTAGCTCTACTATTCTCATTCCCTTTCTTATAGTTAATCTTAAAGTTAAATTTAGATAAGAATTCTATATATCTGATTTATTATTTATTAAGTGCTTTTGAGGTTATAAAATAAGAAAGGTTCTTATAATCTATATATACCTTAACTAGGTGTTTTATTCCTAATAGTTATAGTCTCTATTCTTTAAATACTTTAATAATTACTATAAGTTCCTTATTATATATCTAGTAGTTAAGTTTAGGTCTGCTAAACTTTTTTAATATAAAGGCAACTAGTTGTAGTTAATTCTCGTTATCTTATTATCTAAGTTATATACCTATAGCGAAATCTGAGGTATTAGTTTCTAATTCAAATAGTTTATTAGGGTTAGGGATAGATAGAATGATATCTTCTTCTATATATTGCTTGATTTTCTTGAAGTCGTTTTAATATTCTTTAGTCTATTAGAATATATTATCTTTCTAAGTTAAGTCCTAGAGTTATTAGCTTACTTTAGTATAGTTTCTAATAAATCATTAGTAAAAGTTAATAAATCTGAGGAATAACTATATATCCTTAATATAAGTAGGTATAGGCTAGTTATAAACTACCTTGATTTTATGTTTAGATATCTGAATGATTCCTGGGGTAATAGTAAATCTAAGGAATTCAACTTCTTATTAATAGAATTTACTTTTAGCTAGCTTAACTAGAAGTTTCGCTTCTTATAATCTTTAAAGTACTTTATATATATGCTTCTTATATTCTTCTAATGTTTTAGAGAAGATAAGAATATTATTAAGGTATATTATAATAAACTTATTAAGGTATTATTAGAGTATTTTATCAATTATAGTCTAGAATATTGCGGGGGCGTTCATAAGTCTAAAGAGCATTATAAGCGTCTTAAAGTACCTGTATTATATTCTGAAAGCTATTTTCTATTCTTTATTTTTCTTAATATAAGTAAGGTTATAAGCTCCCTTAAAGTTAAGAGCTATAAATTAGTTCGCACTATATAGGAGGTCGCATAGCTTAGAGATAAGTAGTAATAAGTAATAGTTCTTAATAGTAATATTATTGAGTTTCTAATAGTTAATATATAGTTATTTCCTTCCGTTCTTCTTAGGTATAAAGAGTACTAGATACCCTACTGGGGATATTAAGGGTTAAATAAATCCTTTCTTAAGATTCTCTTTTAGATAAGTATTAAGTGCTTCTATTTCTTCTTAATTAAGTCTATAGATGTTTTTAAATATTAGTTCCTTTCTAGGCTTTAGCTTGATTTTATAGTTATAGCTATTATGCTCTAGTAATCCAGTATTAAGTTCTTTAGCGAATAGCTTATTATACTGCTAGTATTCTGCTGGGATAGATAGTAATTGATCTTCCTTATTGATATCTATTGCTAATAATATCCTGGCGTTTACATTCTTAATTTATAGTTAGGTAAGGAATCTTCTTACTTTAGTTATTTTATGAGGTTTGTTTGAGGCGCTCTTTTTTAGCTGCTGCTTATTAACTAAATCCTAGTCCTAATAGAGTTAGCCTATTCTCTAATCTATCCGTGGGTTACTATTATATAACTATAGTCTTCTAAGGATAATATTATATTTATCTCCTATCTCCATAATATCGAAGTTCAGTCGCTCATTCTAGCCATAAATCTGCAAAGGGAGTTGCGCGGTCTCTATATCAATACGTCCTCTATTATACTAGACTTATTCTCCTTTAATGGTGTTGAGGTTATAGTAGTCTTTAGTTGCTTTCTTCTTCTAGGTTATCTATCATTAGTTCACTATTCTAGGTAAGATAAAATTTCCTTAGGCTCCGCTATTAATTATTGCAGTAGTTTATTTTCTATTAAGTTATATCTAGACTTATATATGCTTATATTATTAAGTCTTTAGCGCTGTTATGCTGTATAGGAACCTTATTGTCTTTGCTTGTTGTTATTCCTTATTAGTAGGTAAGTTTAGTTTTTTAATTATTAGCTCTAAAGTTATCTTCGCCACGCCTTAGCTTTTTCTTCTGAGTGGATTTAGCATTTATTATTTATATATTAGTTCTATTTTATTTAAGGGTTATTAAGATATCTTATGGGGTAGTAATAATATAGTTTAAATAGTGCTATATTATTATTAATTATCTAGGCTAAGTCCCATAGAGGAAGTTAGTTTTCTAGATAGTATTGCATAATAGGTCTATTATTATATCTTTAGGAGTAGAAGTTATACTTATACTTATTAGCTTAGTGTTTATTATAGTGGTCTATAAGGCACTAAGCCCAGAACACATAATAGTATTAGTTATATATAGGGTTGAGATAGGTATAATCCCCTTTAACCTATATTATAAATAAGAGGTTTCTTCTTTTGCGTCCAAATATACTATAAAAGGCAATCTCTTAGTTATCCTGATGGGGGTTAATCTCCTTCTTGTGGAGGTACCTTAAGTAGTTAATTAATTCTAATCCAGTTCCTTTAGATGAGGTGTCGTCAATTTTAAATAAGGTTTATTCGATCTATCTTTCTATTCCTGAGTCTGGTTGTTATTTATTAGTTATTATAGCAGAAGGTTTATTCTATTTAGCTCTTCTAGCGTAATAGAGCTTATCTTATTATTCTCGAGAAGGCTATATCTTATAGTTCTGTGCAGGTTCTTTTGCTGCTTAGTCCTTGGTTTTGTTATTAATCTGCTGGATTTGCTTAGGGTTATTTCTGGTATTTTGTTGTCTCTTAATATAGGCTTATAGTGCCCTAATCTATTGTTGCTATATAACTTCTTTAGGTTATATTCTTACTTATAGCTTATATGCTTAAAGTCCTTATTATAACCTAGTAATATAGACTTCGTTATTGATTTCAATATCCACGCCTGAGGGTATATGCAGTATTTTATTAAGCTGCTCATTGGCTTTTCTTTTAGCCTTTAAGTAGGTTTAGTATCCTACTACTAGAGTGCATATAGCTACTAGGGGGATACTAGTAGTATTATATCCCAATCTATGAGGGTTTTTTAGGTATTATCCCGCGTGTTCCTTGTGGTCTAAGTGGGTTTTATACTTATTATTATAGTAGGTAGTCTAATAAAGTTATTTATAAGGTATAGTTTTAATAGTAAGACTTGCTTATTATTTCTTAGGTATTAGTTAAAAGTGTTCCTTCTTAGGGGATTAGCACTTATAGGCAAGATATCCCGTCTTATTATAGTTATAGTATTACTTATCTTTTTTCTAGTTGTTACTTTACTTATTATCTTTATAGGCTGCGCTAAGGTCTATAGATCTACTATAATATCTATAGGTAGTAGTATACTGAGGTGCCCTAGGGTTATACCTATAGTTAGAAGTTTATTTAGCGTAGTAGTTATTACTAGGTTAATACTAGTTACCCTTTCTTCTATTATTATTTCATCCTACTTTATTATTCCAAGCGGACTATCCTTTGCGTTTAAGGCGTTATTTATAGAGGTAGTTATTAATTTTAACTATAGTATCTATATACTAGTGGAGTTCTTTAGGGCAATTAAGTTATATAAGCTTATCCTTGACTTCTTCCTTTAGGCCTTAGTAGAACTTAGCTATTAGAGCTTCTTCTCCCTAATCTAGTTTAAATAAAATCTATTAGAACTTAGTGGTATACTTATTAGCTAATCCCTGTTGTATGAGATTAGTGAGTTTGTATTTAGCGATTCGCTCTTTATTTAGGCTCCTAAAGGCTTCCTAAAGTTTCTTCTTAAACTCGCTATACTTCCTGAATACTTTCTGAGTTTCTTTGTTTTATTTATTATAAGGTTTATCTAGCTAATCTCTTATTAATAGTTTAAACTAGGTAAGAATATCTCCCCTGAGGAAAGAGGTAGCTTAGTAAACTTTTATAGTCTTATCTAGAAATAAGGCGGTATAGTAATAAAAGTAAGCTTAGGTGTAGGTGAGAAATCCTTGAAGAGTTCCTAGCTCTCCTAAGTATAGAGTAGGTTCTAGGTACTTGGCTCTAGGCGTAAGCTAAGTAGCGAGTTATGCGTTTTCCTACTAAAGCTAGAGGATTATATTATATATCTATTAAAGGCTTATTATTTCCTAGTTATTTATAGGAGCTATTAGGG
>JAXCEF010000799.1:0-14596 GCA_037178605.1 Colletotrichum euphorbiae | reverse complement strand
ATAGCAGATATAGGGGGACTATTATAGTAATTAATAAAGTTTAATACTCCCTCTCTTCCTTAGTCCTACTTAATACTAGAGCGATAATATACGTATTTAATAACCTCTCACGATTTATTAACCTTTAATTAGCCTCTCACAACAATTTCATTTTTACTAGGACCTTAAGGGCTACTATTAATAGCTAGGGGTCTGTAGACCTTTACCTTCAAGGCCCTGGAGGGCTGCTAATAACCCTTCAACTTAATAACGTAGCGTATTACAAAAGTCTTACTACCAGCCTCATATCTATATAACTACTTCAAAAGAAGGGTATATAGTAAGATATAAGACCTGCCGACTCTAATTAAAACTGCCTCTAACGAAGAGATTACACCTATATAGCGGAGATATTTAATATTAACTAACAGCATCTGCTCGAGTATCATCTACATAAGGGGGCGAGTATCCCTATAGGGTTTATAGTAATAGCTACTCCTCTAGATAAGAAATATAAACGCCCTCTTCGCTAAAAAGTATAACTCTTTAACTATTTGCAGACCTCTTTGAGGTTTAATACTATTATAGTATTAACATGTTAGCTATTGCGGCCCAGAACCCTTATAATAGCTACCTGAGGCTATAGGAGGTATTTATATTAGTAACAATAATAAGCCTATTGAGACTATTAAATGCAACTCTTGCGCTATAGCGAAGATAATAAGATAAGTCCGCCGAGCTCAAAGAGAGTTAGTAATATCATTAAAACCTAGCAAAAGGATCGCCATTAACTTCTATAACTATAATAAGGGATATAGAGAGTATATATTAGCAGCTATTATAGCGGACAGAGCCTCAGGCTTCGCCTAGGACTTCTACCTAGCTAACTAAATAAGCAAATCCCTTATCTAAGTAGTAGATAAAGTTATATTAATAATTAACATATAGTATAAGACTAAGGTCCAGGTTATTGAGGCTAATACCGAGATACTTCAATACCTAAGAGTCGTAGTAAGGCTCGAAAGTAAGGGTATTCAAATAGAGCTATCCGCTCCAAATATACAAGCCCAAAATAGAGGCGCCAAAAGGATCGCTGCTATTATTAAGCAAAACTCCCGTTCTTTACGACTCTTAGCGTCGCTACCTATAGTGCTATAGCCCGAAATCATAAAAATAGCTACCTACCTATATAACTAGACGCCATAAAAATAGCAAAAAGGCTGGAAGACGCCTTATGAGATACTTCATAAGACGTTAAAAGAGGGTTTTGTAGTACCTAACCTAACCTATCTTTAGGCATATAGTAGTAAGTCTTTTATAATAACTTCAGACGCCTAACTTCATTAAAATCGACGCTAGCAATAAGCTATAAAAGCCTAGACCAGCTACCTCATTAGTTATACTACCTCAAATAGCTATAGGATTTAGAACCCTCTAAAAAGAGAGGTTATTACTACTTAAGACATCCTTTTTAATAAAGAGGCTATTTTTAGTAGCTAAATAGATACCCGCTACAATAACTTCAAAGACATAACCCTAGAGGAGATCCAAAATCACTATACTATGCTCCTCAACCTGAGAACTACTAATGAGAGCAACTCTAAAGCTATTACAGACCTAAATAACACCCCACAACGTCCAGAAGATAAAAATAACTAAATAAATAGTAAAGTATTAGCACTAGAGCTAGTTTATAGCTATTCTTAAGTAAAGTTTGCTCTAATGCTAACTCCCCCATAGTCCCCTAAATTAATATTCTTCTAAGCACTTAAGGAAGGTATTCACGCTAACCTCAATATGAGGGGGCGTATCTCAGCAGTTTCTAATAATACTAACCTAAGTTTAGATATTTATTTAAAAGTCAGAGTCACCACGAGGACTTCATATAAGGCGGTCTTCCTAGGCTATACTACTAATAAATTTCACTTGCCTTATATAAGCGAACCTAATATATATTATATGCCTTATATATATGAAACTAATGATAGTTAAAGGTCTTTAGTGTGGTTTAATTAACCCGTTAATCCTTTAGCGAGCGGCTATAAGCCTACCCGGGATATCATAATAATGCTACTATTCCTAGCCCCAGAAGTAACAACTTTAGGGATAAATCTAAAGTAGCAAAATACCTACTAGAAGTTATTACTAAAGTTGCCCTTATTATATATCGAACTGCAAAATTACCCTATAGGGGCTGAATTTATTTAGGCTAAAGAGAGTTATCTCTAGAGCTACTAAATATCCCAATCTTAGTTAATAATATTGCGAAAGACTATAAGGGTTATAAAGTCCTTAGATACTACTAGGTATATACCTATAAGCTAAATAAGTATAGTAAGCTTCTAAAAGTTAAGGTGAGACTTATAATAAGAGGCAATTAATAGCCTCACAACCTTTATAATACCTATACTACTATATTAGCTAGGATATTATTTAGAACCCTTATTACTATCACTAATTAATTTAATATAGATCTAATCTAATATAACGCTATTAATGCCTTTATATATACTAATCTTAATAAAGAGGTCTATATAGAGATGCCGCTAGGGTATTGAGAGCCTAGAAGAGTGCTTAAGCTGCTGAAGGCCCTATATAGGCTTCGCAGATCCCCTCTCTTATGGTAGCGACACCTCGAAAAGGGTCTAAATGCCCTCAATTTTGAGCAGATACCTAGCGAAAACTGCTGTTAGCACTATAGCAAGGTCTTGTTCTTCTTCTATGTTGATGACTGCGTTATAGTATATCCCCCTAAAGATCGCAGTTATGCCACCTCGCTGATTAGATAACTATAGAAATAATACTATCTTAAGAGTAGTCAAGACCTATATTAGTTCCTAGGGATCAAAGTCCTTTAAGATCATCTAAATAAGAGGCTATAGCTATTATAGTTGGTATTTATTAATAAGTTAATGAAACTGCTAAATAACTATATTAATACTAACTTATAATATAATACCCTAATAGCTACTAAACAGCTATTACTATATAAAGGGCAAGCGACGCCTCAAGAGATTTAGCTATATTAATAAAAGGTTAGATTGCTGCTATATACTGCTATTATAACTAGACCTAATATCGCTTTTATAGTTAGTCGTCTTGCGAGATTTAACCAAAACCCCAGCCTAAAACACTACTAAGCTACTAATCGGGCTATATAATACCTACTGAAGATAAAAGGGCTCTATCTCGAGTATAGAGTAAAGGATACTAATGGGTTAGAGGTGGCTTTAGACGCTAGTTTCGCTGATAATTCGATAGATTAAAAGAGCTCTTAAGCCTTTGTAATAAAGCTATTTAGAGGGATAATCGCGTAGAGGGCTAATAAATAACAGATAGTCATAACTTCCACTATAGAAGCAGAGCTTTTAGCCCTATCGCAGGCTGCAAAGGAAAGACTATTTGTAAGTCGGCTAATAACCGCCTTATGGGTAAGCCTCCCTCCTAGAGGAGAGCCTTCCTACGCAGTTGCAGTTAATTAGCCTCATAATAGCCTCAAGGTAGTTATCTAATGCAATAATACCCAAATAATATAGCTAGTAACCCAAGAGATCATCCAACTATAAACTAAGTTACGCCACGTCGATATCCACAACTATTAGCTATAACAAGAGATTCAGGATAACTATATAGAGGTTATTTACACCCGATTAGCTGAAATAATACCAGATGGAATAATAAAGGCCCTACTAGCCGCCTCCTTCGCTACCTTTATTAGCTAACTTAACCTCGCGGATAAGAGCGACCTTCTTGTAGATAATAGATATACTGAATTGGAGCCTGAATAGGCTAAAATGGCTCTGTAAATGGCGTTACTCTTTCCTACCTACTGGGAGGTTTTAATAAGCACGACGGGAGCGATTTAAAGCGATAGATATACCCTCAAATGGGCTATATACAAAAGGGCCTATAAGTGGGGGATTTGAGATTTACAAAAGTAGCTATTTTAGGTATTTGGGCTATTTGGGCCATTTTGGCTAGTTTGTCCAGTTTGGACCCTTTTGGCACTAACCTGAGGGGGCGTGTCGAACTGGGCGTATGCTGATGGGCGTATGCCGATTTGACCCGAAATCCGTCCCGACTGATAGCTGGATTGTGGGTACCTGTATCTAGCAGAGATTTTGGTGGAGACCTTTGTACCTCAGAACTTACGAAAGACACACGCCGATTTTCACCAAATTGACGCGTAAAAGTCCGACAACAATAACCTCGCTGACGCCTTCACTAAGACGACCCCAAATGGCGCCCTCACGCGCTTTGTCAACAACAACAAAGCCACAATACGTATGGAGGGATGGGTTACAAGGGCCTGAAGGGGCACGTTACAAGGGCCTGAAGGGGCACGATACACATAGAGGGATGGGATGGGCTACACGGGCCCGAATAGAAGGAAGGACAGGACTATAGGACTATGGGGGTATGGGATATAGGCAGATATCGCCTATTAGAGGAGGTATTATAATCATATGAGCAAATTGGATAAATAGAGAATAATAGAGGCGAATTGCGGCTACTTTGGCTACTTATTGTATCGTTCTGAAAATACTACTTTGGTCGGGGATTTTAGCATATACTAGCAGAAAGTAAAAGACTGCCAGTATCGGGATATTAGGCGTATTGGCGCAGGCGCAGGTAGCTCAGCAGAATAGCCCAGGCGGTGTGGTGTAATATGGGGCATAAGCCTCCTATCTACACCACTATCGCCCTCCTGCCTACCTACTAGTATGCAATTTAGACCTTTTCAATACTATTAATTTGACCCTTACTGTTTCGACTATATGTACGTACGTACTACTAGTATCACTAAGTGATACTAATAATTATTAAATATTATGCTAATAGAGATTTAGATTTAGAAGCTAATAGTTTGGCCTCTGCTTCTGTTTTTATATCTCTAAAGTTATTATTAACCGTAGGCGAAGTTTTAGATCCCCTACTATTTTAATAATAGCTGCGGCCTATTCCGCATCGCTATTTATACTTTTAACCCGTTTGCAATAACCACGTTGTGCTAGCAAAGTTACTGTTTTTCAATACTCTTTTGCTATCTTAAGGCAGTTAATTTCTTTTGCTATTTTTAGCACCCTCCTCCCGCTGCGTTCGCAGCTATTAAAACCTCTCAAAAATAACTCCTCTATTAAAATACCACGATCCTTCAATATCCCTTCCACTACTTCTTCCGCCTTTTTTTCAACCAGTTGCGTCAACTTTAACTACCCACAAGTCTTTTTAGCTATTTAGCGTTAGTTTAATATATTTCAACCTCTTTTAGCGCTATTTACTAACCTTCCTACCTCTACTACCCACCTCAAAACCTCCTTCTTTACTCTTCTATTACTACGCAAATTAACTACCTTAAACCCTCTAGATATAATAGTAGCAGTAAGCCCTAACTACTTATAAAGAGATACTTTTAATATTATTACCCGCCCGCTATTTTAGCTATTTGCCTGCTATTTTAGTAGCTATACTAACAACGCTAATATCGCGGCAACTACGCTAATCTGCCGCTATTAACGCGCCTTCTCAAACCGCAGTAAGCCCTAACCGCCCACATAAAACAAGTATTTCAGCCTCATATTAGATTTATTTATCTTATTACGCTTAAAAGGCCTTATTCAAGTTCTTGTTTGAGGTATTTAGCTATAACTAACATCCCTCCCCCCCGGGCCCTCTATCTTTCTATTAGTTTCACACGGAGTGAGTAACAGTACGCGCGCATAGCCCTAATACATATTATTCGTCTTAAAGCTATTCTAAAGTGCAAGTATGTATATAAGAGTCTAAGATACAAATAGCTATATAAGCAGTAGTATTATGCCATATTGGGCCTGCAAATATAGTTACATAACGTACGCACATATATATAATATTATATCTCGCAGAGCGCCCATCCTGCTACTCCATAAGTTACGGGGTTATTATAACACTAGTAGTCTTTTCTTTTAAGGCTAGGCGCGCTATAACCCATATAAAACGATATAAAAACGAAGTTATTTATAGATCCCAAAATAATATAAATCAAATCTTTTGCAAGGCCTTCCTCTATACCTTTATCACTACTCTTAATAGCCATCATAAGTCTTAAAGGGCTCCCTCTTTACCTCTATCATCATCTTAGATAGCGTAGTTATCGCCCTTTATAATAGGAGGGATATTATTGCCCTTATAGCCCTTCTCCTATCTTATTACCTATCCCTCTATTTAAATTGTCGCTATATTATTATCAATAAATCATTTAAGAGATAGATTCAGGCTTTCTTTAGTAAAAGTATCAGCTACGTTATTATCTCTATTAATCCACCTTACCTCATATATCTTCTATCACTTATATAATTATCAAAGTGCTATTATATTAATTATAAAGCGCTTCTCCTTCATAAAACCAAGCTTCACAAGGCACTCATATAGCAAATACAAATTAGTATAAACAACAGTAGGGATAATAGGCTTCTTTAAATATATAGTAGTTTTTTATAGTATAGCAGTAACAGTATAGGCTAAATCTACGCCAGCCATTATACTATAGACCTCAGAGGCTAGAATACTTTATGTAACCCTTTTATACCTTATTAAATTGATGTGGATAATATTGCTGGTTACTATAAACGTATTATCATTATTAGCCATAGTCTCATTAGTAATAACTACAATAAATCCAATATATAAAAACAGGTCGGTATTATTAGTAAAAACCCTATCCATAAATACAAAGAGTTTCACTATAGCCAGGTTGATAGGCATAAAAGTTAGGCCTTAATTAAAGTTCTGCTTTTGCTATTTAAGGCAACAATTTAGGGCTTTTGTATCCTCTACAGTAGAATCTTAATACTAGGCTGTAGCAAATAGGTCAAAACAGGCCTCAAGTTAGCAGACAGAGGCGATATACCCCCCTCTTACTCTTTACTAAATATATTATTGTTTTTATTTATTTAGGGATACCTTCAGGTTAATCAGCTCGATTTTAGACACTTGCCCCTTTTAGCAAAGAGTAAGACTACTATCTTTACCTAAAGTAATAATACCACTATTAAGTATTAGTAGGGACTTATAGTTAATTTACTACTTCACTTTAGTAGTAAAATTAGCTTTTTTAAGCTCTATATCTTCTCATCAAGAGAACTTTAGTATGAATAGTCCAATAATATTATTAGTTTATATACCAACAATACTAAAACAGCTATTTTTAGCCGTTAAAGAGCTCAATAGACATAGGTTAAAAGATAATTAGTCTATCTTAAGCTTCTTTCTATAGTAGTTACTATATATAGCCTACTAGTACGTGCTAGCTTCTATAATACTATATAATAGTTTAAAAATTCTTATAACATAGTTTTTGAAGTATTTATTTTAAATCTCCTTCAGTAGGTCTATAAAGATTAACTTATTGAGCTCTATTTATAATTAGATACATGCTTATGTAATATCATAGAGCTATAGTATATAGCCTTCCTTTATAAATAATAGGGCAATAATAAAAAGGAGTTGCTAGCTAGCCCGCTATATTATAAGTAATTAAGTAGGTATAGAGGCTTTTTTATTATTATTGTAGCCCTAAACAATATGTCTTAACTTCTCATAGGGCTAATTAGTGCCCTTGCCCTTTACCTCATAGACTATATATAATTTAAAGATACAATACTAGCTATAGGTTGTGGCGTTATATAGGATAATTTTAAAAACACCACGCATCTTAAGCCTAATTATCTCCCTAATTAAAAAGGCTAAAAAAGAGTCTCTAGGTATTCTAATAATCCCATCTTTATATAGTTATATAGCGAGGTTATAATCTATTCGCTCCTTTGTAATTAAAAACGTCATAGTATCACTAATTTCATTAGTAATTACTTAAGCAGTAGTAGCTATAAAAGTAGCTATTGCAGGCCTCTATTCTACTCTTTCGTCTGCTACTTATATACTTCTATGTATTAGGCCTGCTAGCGATATTTCTTGGACTTATTCTTCCTTGCGTGAGCAGCCTTAGTAGCGCGGGATCAGGCCTGCAAATCTCTCTAGCAATAGTATATCAGGACCTCCATTATTATCTAGTCCTATGATCTATTTAGTATTCAGGCCTAGAGGAGTTAGCATAGCCTTATCATAATTAGAGTAATACCATAAGTAGATCACTATCAATTAGAACATCCAGGGCCCGCAGGGCAGGTCAAGAGTAGAGGTCTCACCATTAATAGCGAGGAGTCAATATAGCCTTTGCTAGCCCTTCTTTTTACAGTAGACCCAAACGAGAGATAGTAGTAGTAGCTAAAGGATCAGCGCTATATCCAGGCTATTACAGGCAGCAACGTCGTCAGTAACCTATCAAGAGGCCCAGTACTTCCAGAGGTCTTCCATCACCCTCTATACGGCAGCAGCCCGTCGCTAAAGGTGCAGAGACGGGAGCAAATCATTATTGATTTGGGAATAAGCGCTAAAAAACATTAATATAAGTACTAGGCTTGTACTAGGCTATTAGGCCCTATAGTATTGTTTATAGCCTTAATAGCTATTTAAAGAATAATCTCATAGTCTATTTCAAGCAGGTCTTCATAAATAATTATATATACCCTCTATAATATTATGTAATATCGCTTAACCTTACTGATAGAGTTATAAGCCTCAACTAGAACTTTAGTAGTGGTTATTAAAAGCGCCTAAAGAGCGCTTTACTACTCTAATGAGGTGAAATTAGTACTAGAATTAGTAGTAGTAATATCTGTTAGCCTAAAGTAGATATAGATCTAGTATTACTTAAAGGCATTAAGTATTGCAGTTATAAATAAATCCTTCAGGAATTTAGCCGCATTAAACCCAATTATAGTATTAATAATATGGAGTACTAGGCGCCCTTTGAAGTAGATGATATTAATAACTATAGTGAAGTTAAAGTTGTAGTTATCTCTAATTGTGAATTTGAATTAATTTAGCACTCCTGCATTAAGTTAGTAGCGCTCGCAAAACTTCATGAGATATTTAAGTAGGCATAACTCAACTTAGTAACTAGCTTACTAGAGCACTTTATGAAGTTAGTAGACTAATAAATAGCTAAAACGTTAATGGAGTCTTTATAATTTAGCCTCTATAAGGTTGTTATAGGCCAAAACCTTCTCTATCTCTAATGATAGCTATAAGTAGCCCTATTTATATACAATAAGCATAATAAGATTACCCTATTATAAGTAGTTTCAAAGGTTATTAAAGTATATACCTAACTTATCCATATCTACTAAGTAGAGCAAGAAGGGGGTATTTACAAATACTATATAGAAATTATATCCCTAAATAGCATAGGAATAGTTATTATCCCCATCAATCTAATAGCCCCTCCTAGCCCAAACCTTATGCTTACCCCTTTTATTATTATAGGGTTAATTATGATATTAAGTATAATCATCTTAAGTACCTCAAATTAGCTCTTACTAGCTATTGAAAATCCTGCGGCTCCCATATTGGAGATAATACCTTAGAAGGTCTCTAAAGAGTATCTTCCTTGAAGCATGAATAATATAATTGGTATAGGCTTAGATAATTCTTTAAATAGATATAAATATATAATAGTATAGTAGGCTGCTTAATTAAGTAATAGCCGCAAGACAGTCTTCTCATTCACAATAGGAACTAAATTAGTGTTCTGGCTACTATTTAAGTCTGCAAATTAGGTAAAGAATGTGTTATGCTACTCCTCTTTAGAGTTGCTATTATTATAGTAGTTCCTGCCCTAACTAAGCAATTAGAAATATATATTAATCTCTTTATCCTTATTATTATTTACTACTAAATTATTATTTATCTCTTCTATAGCCCCCTTATAATAAGCTAGGAACTATTAGTAAGCCGCTTTTAACTTATTAAGAGCTTATAAGTTATATCGCTACTATAAGTAGGCCTTATCCTTCTCTTTTTGTATATAGTTACTTAAATAGCATCTAGGCTCTTTATAAATATAGTATTTCATATCTTATCGCTATCATTTTAGGCCGTCTTTATTATCTCTCTATAGTTTAAGCCTTCTAAATCTATTATTTCAACCCTTGCCATTATATTTGCAGTCTATGTGGTATTATTTAGCGTAATATTAGCCCTATAGTGGTCAACTATTTGTAAATATAATTATATTACTAATAGTAACCTGAAGTTACTTATAGAGGCCTTTAAAGGTCTTTAATAGGTGTTATGAGCCTGCAGGTAGGGGTAAGGGCGAGTTATAGAAGGCAACTGTCTTATTTAGAGACAGTTGCGCGCGAAGCGCAGTGAAATAGGCAGCAGAGTGGCTTACGTAAGTGTATAGCCACACTGCACGCTACTATAGCCACGTAGGGCTGCGGCGGAGCCACGCAGGGCTGCTAGTGCTATAGTGCCGCATTGTAATAAACCCCCTAGCTGCGCCTGGGGATGCTATTATATTCTCACGACGCTCTGCGCGCGGCTGCAACTATTTTTGAATATATATAAAAACAAAATAGCTAAATTTAAAATAGCCCTAAAGACGTAAAATGAATAAAAAATAATCCCTTAATATCTCTTATAGTATTTACAGCATTTATAACTACTATTATATAACTTAGCTAATAATAATATGGGTATAAAAGAGTAGTGGGAAGAGCAAGAGCCCGGTGGGAACTATAAAGATAGCAAACAACACAACACTACCCACAAAAGGATAGGAATAATAAACGTAGGCTTAAAAGATGCGCGTAGCGATTCGCAGATGTAATTAGAAAGAATGGGAAGAATTAGGCTTGAAATAGAAGAGATATTATAGGAAATCGTATATAGGATCTTTAAGGTATAAGCCTCTTGAGGCTAAAAAGGCTATAAATAAAAGGCTAAAAACTGTGATAATGATGAAAAAAAACGTGCTGTTCTTCCTCCCCTCCCCGCATCGCAGTCTTCCGCTTTTAGACCCTATTAATAGTGGGCCTATGACTCCACTAACTAAGCACCGAAGCTATCCTGTCCCATCCCAATCATCCCCTTAAGACTCGCTAAAGGACCCCTATGGGGAGTCTTAATAACTAAGTAAAAACAAAGGAAATAAAAGAAATACTACTATATAGAGCCCTATTAGCAGACTTATTTTACTATCTCTTTTGTAGTGGGCGGTCTTGCTGTAAAATTGGGCTATTATTAGCTTTCGCCTTCTGCCTCAGTTTATACCTTAATAAATATCTCTTCTTATCTAGCTCCTCCTTATATGCCTTATCCTATTCTAAGCCCTAATATAACTAAAACTATTCTCCCTATTAAGGTGGGTGTAAAGAGTTATAATAATACGCCCCCTCAGGCGTGTTTTATTTAATTTAATCCCACTAATCTACTTGTTATTAATTATAGTTCTTATAATTGTAATTATGCTTATATAAGGCTTTAGGTTAATTAGGATAGCTTAGTAGGTCTATTAATAAGGTTCTAGAAGGCCTTGTAGGTCTTGGGATAGGGTTGGGGCTCTACAAATGTTAATCTTTAATTTGGCGTCTAAGATGATTAAGCTCTCTATTAGATATTTTAGATGATAGCGAATTTAATGACTATAGTAATATAGATATAGGCCCTAGCGTAGGCGTAGACGGTAGCAGACTGTAATAACTAGAAGGAGGGTCTTAAGTTAGAGAGAAGATAATATTACTATTGCTACTAATAGGAGGTTAACTATCTATAGGAGTAGATATAATATAAAGTTGGGGGAAGAATAGTGATTTTTTAAAGTCTTCCTAAGAGATATTGATATCTCTTAGTGCTAACATACTTTTAATAGATATATTGCAAAAGTCCAAAGTAATAGCAGAAATATATTCATTGACTAATGGTATATAGGACATTAGGAAAGTAATGGGATCCCTCTAGACTATTTGATTATACTAAGGCAATAGGAAGCCTTCTTAGATAAACGCCTAAGCCTACTCAACGTATTAAAGCTTATATATAAAGCTATCTTATTATTATATAGAGTTAATAATATACTAGCTAGTTAATAGGATTTATAGCAACTAATTAGGGGCTCCTAATACCTTATACTACTATTTGAGGTTATTTATAGTATCTACAAACCTCTAGTTGCTTTATAAGTCCTAGTAGTAGCTGCAGCCTAGTACTTAGTCTACTATAATTAATACCTAATGCATATTGATATAATTTAGGAACAAAATAACTACAGTCGCATTATAGATTTCGTTCTTTAGGTCTAGGTCCATAGATTCTACTGAAGTCTTGTTGGGGGTTTCGCCTAGCACCTAAGGTGTGCTGTGAGGAGGCGTATAATGCTTATAAGGGAAGCCTCTAATTACTATTTATAGCAACCCTATAAGATCGCAACTATCTATATTTCATTCTAAGATTAAGGCCCCTTGCGTATTATGAATGTTGGATAAATAGTTAGTATAATTAGTTATAGTAATCTATAACCCTTTGATATATTATGCTACTAGATAATTTGCAGACTCTTTGTTGCCTCTAATATACTAGGGCACTATAGGAATAGAGTTATCTTTATTTAGTATAAAGTTGGGTCTAGGTCTAGTATACTTAAAGTTAGCTATATTATTGTAGTAGTTATAGTGGACTTAATTGTAAAGGGAGAGCGTAATGTGAGGTAGTATTAATAGTTTTGTAGAGCTAGGTATACTAATATATTATATTAAGTTAATTAGTTACTATTGCTTGTTTATTCTTAAAAACTGCTTGACTGCGTCTCTTATCCAAGTATTCTAAACAGTGTCGAATTCTATTAACAGCCTCATCTCTTCAGTTTCTACAGCGCTATCTAGGTATTAGGTCTAAAAGTCTCCTTTACTAGGGCTAGAAGAGTCAATATCTATATCGTTGGGCGTAGGGGGATTTTGATCATTAAAGTAATAATTATACTTTTTCTCCTACTTTAATTATATTTCTAGGCCCTTTTCTCTAAGGATGCTATTCTTGAGTTTATAAGCTGTATCTTAGTTAAGCCTATCTATTTTAATTAATATCTAGTATCTAGGAGTTAGCTTTCTGTTAGTCAAAGTAGCTAATAATTAGTTAACTTAATTCATCTTTCTTACTATTAGTAGTCCTTTTATTAGTACTGAAATCCTAGTCTACAAGACTATCCTAACCCAGTTAATAAGATATAAACCTGATATCTATAGTAGAGGGTCTATATACATAGTAGGTATAAGGTATAGTTATTATATAAAGACTTCTGAAATATTAGCTCCTTAGCCTTATAAAGAGGCTTATTATAATAAAGACTATTAACTATAACCTATCTTCTACTCCTCCTCTTAACTACTAATTATTATAAAACTAGCTCCTCCTATCTCATAAGTTAATTAGTAGACCTGAAAAGATTACTGGCCTCCTAGTAGTAGTAGCTAGGTAGATAAAAAGGATATTTGCCATTTCTAACTTTAGTTCTACATCCACGCTATCTTAAAAGTCTCTATTATTAAAATCATCCTCTATACCTCTAATTACATAATAGTGAAATAGCTAACTATATTCAACTTATTTAATAGTATAGCAAATAACTGCAGTAATATCGTTAGGTTATATTACAGCCTTATCCTCTAAACTACTAATAGTATTAAATATTCTAGCTGTAATATACTGTATTTAGGAAGGAAGCACCTACTTGCGTAGTGCTTTTAAAGTGCTGGACTAGTGCTTAATAAGCGTGCGTCTCGTTATGAGGTCAGAAGGATGTATCTAGCTAATACGTAACTTTTTGGGAGGTAGAGGTATACTGCAATAAATTATTAGTAGCTAATATCTTATAGCTCTTCCCGGTCTAACGCCCAGGATATCTCTAATTATTTCTGCTTAAGTCCAAAATCGGCTTCTATTAGGTATAGTAGGCGTAGGATAGGTTAACTATCTAATATTGAGTAAAGGAAGGGTTGAGGTCTAATGCTACAAAATGCTAGTATCTAGTCTCTTATTATTATAAACGATAACCTTCCCTATGGTAAAATACTGTGTCCGGACTAAAGGAGAGGTAGGAATAACTAATTCGCAGACCTAATGTACTAAGGTATAATTAAATTAATCAAAGGAAGGGGTTTAAAAGACTATAGTTGAAAGTTGAGTGTTTTTAGTGAGGGGGGGGTGGCTTATGATATATTGTAATATAGTATAGTAAATGTAATAGAAAAGAAAAGAATAGAGATGGCTAGAGGAGTTAAAGTTGTGGTTTTATATTTATATATAGGCTGAATTCCTAATATAAGTAAGTTAATAAGGTTTAAATAAAAAGAATAATTAACTCCTCCTCCTTTATCTCTATCTAATAGAAGTAGAGTAAATATAGGATAAAAAACCTTAATGGTAAATTAGTATAGTCTCCAGGCGGCAAGAATAAAGAAAAGGTAGTACTTAGAAGCTACTACTTTAGCAGTAAATAGTCATAAAACCAGATAAATAACCTCCTCTTCTTCCTAAACATCTCATTTCCTCCTATATTTACTACCTCTTATGTTCTTTAACTTCAACTAAATATCTTTATAATACCATACTTAGGTCTGCGAATTACCTCTTCTATTATATCTAACTACGACTTCCTTATCTCTAGTATTAGAAATACTAATTAGCCTCGCCCTTATTATCTCCTAGTAAAAACCACGCTCTAGGTTCTTAGCTCTAATAT
>JAXCEF010000798.1:0-14690 GCA_037178605.1 Colletotrichum euphorbiae | reverse complement strand
AGGTTGATCTTAGTATTAGGGAGTTTATCCTCTAACTAGAAGACTATAACTCTAAATCCTCCTTTATATATATCTAGCTTAATAAAGAGTTTCTTAGTAGGATTATGGTAATACTAGGCGACTTAACTGTAGAGGTTCTCTTGTAGGGCGGTCTAGGACTTAATCTCCTATATAGGTTTAAAAGTAACTTTAGTGAGGTGATGAGTATATATCTATTTAGCTACTCCTTGCGGTAGCTTATTCTCGCTATAGAGGAGGGCAGAAAGGACCGTTTTGCGGCGGGTAAGGGGTGCTATAATAACGTTAAACTATAGCACGTTATAGCGTAGCTATCCTACTATCCTGAGATATCTCTTGAGGTTATAGAGGTTATTAGGGAACGCGAGCTGCTGAAAAGCCTTAATATAGTTATTAGTACGTGAGACTCTAGTAGCGTTAACTATGTAGCTGAGGAGCCTTATGGAGGTAAAGCTAGTAAATAACTTCTCTGTGGAGATGTGGAGGCGGCTATCCTCAAGGAGCTTGAGCATAATCTCAATATACTAGAGGTAGCTTTTAGTAGTATTACTGAAGATTATAATATTATTAATATAGGCTTAGATAATATCTTAGTAGTTATAGAATAAGTTATTTATAAAGCGTTAAGTATATGCGGGGGAGTTCTTAAACCTTATTAAAAATATATTAGATACCTTAATACCGCGTGGGGAAATTATACCTATCTAGTTATAGTATTTAGAATATACTAGAAGCTAGTGAAAGAATCTAGTAGTATTAAGTACTATAACCTAGTCCTTACCTTATAGATAGTTAAGGATATTATTTTAATCTGGGAGAGAGTATATATTAGGAAGTGTAAGCTTGTTTAATAGGCGAAGGTTAACTACTAGGCGGCCTTTTCGTACTCTATTTACTACACGCTATATAATAAATAAGGGGCATGCAATAGGAACTAATCTAATAGCAAAGGATATCTTACCTTTGGAGTGGAGGCCATTAAGCTTGCTATAGGCGAGCTTAGCGTCTTCTATCCCCAGGGGGAAGGGGCGGGAGGCCTTGACCTAGCTTTACTAACTATTAATAAAGTTAATATATATATCTTCTTTATTAGGTATTAAGATAATACTATAATTATAAAAGATATTGTGGTAGTTAAAAACTGCCTTTAGGCGGGCTATAAAAGTAGGGTTACTAGTATAGATCTTAATACTAGCGGCTAACTTAATTATTAGTATACTATTAGGCCGGGAGATACTATAGGAGGAGACTTCTATAGAGCTGGGATTTATAGCAGGGGTATTACTAGATACTATAGTATAGAAGGCTTCCTCTATTATAATAGATAGGGCGTTAGAATGTTCTAGGAAAAGAGTATTAATATTAGCCTAGTTAATAAGGTTTATAGTATTAATACTATTAAAGTGAGTTAAAGTGCTGACTCTTATCCCTTTAGGGATACTAAGCAGCTTAATTAAAGGGTTTCACAAAAGAACTAGCTTTAGGGTATCTAGGGTAATAATGCTATTAACTATAGAAGGGATCTAGGAATAGAAACGCCACAACTAGTCTTAGTTACTAGCTATTAGGGAAGCTGGGAGGTTGGTATAGCGTATTATAGCAAAGATGGAATCATAGGGAGGAATTATAGTAGCTTATATGAGGTTAACTATCCGGACGATAGGGAGGACGCTCTTATAGGTTATAATAGCAGCTATACTATATATAGAGCGGAACTTTGTAATCCCTTTATTAAAGTTAATAAGTAACCTATAGTCTTTATAAAAGGGCTTACCTAAGAGCAGGTTCGCGCTGAGTAAGTTAATAACTCCTATAGTAATAATAATATAAGCTTAGATAGGTATGCCACTAAGCGTGCCCGGGAGGTAGAAATTAAAAGTAGCTTCTTCTATAACCTTAAGGGATAAGTTTATAGCTACTATATAGTGGGGGTTTACTAGGTGTAGGTAGGCCTTATTAATAAAGCAATTTATCTACTATTGGTTAATAAGGGCAATAGAAGCGCTAGTATTAATATAGACTTCCTCTATAGGCCTATTAACCTAAGCAGATATATAGAGATAGAGATAGGTCTGCTTATAGAGGCAAGTGCTCTTCTGCAGTTTAGGGGAGGTATTAATAACTTAGCTAGCCTCTAAGGTCAAGTTAGTAGTATAGTTAGTAGTAGGTATAGTAGTATTAATAGCGAGGCCTATAAAAAGGGGGCGCTTAGTATCTAAAGCTAATATGTTACTAGAGTTATAAATGAGATTATTTTATGTGGGCTAGTAGTTAGTCTCCTCCTTTGGGGAGGGAAGCGTTACTAGGTTAGGGCTATAATTACCTATCTATCCTGCTTATAGCCAATATAAGTTAGATAGGTTAGGCTATTTATAAATATTAATAAGCTTATATCTATTATTAATAAGGTAGTTAATAATAGTCTTGGGGTTAATATCTTTAAAAACCTAGTAGGCTTAATTACTATAATAGTATTAAGCTATCTATGATAAGTAGTTAAACTATTAAGGATATTCCGAAGGCCTTTAAGCGTTATAGTAGCTATCCTAGGGGGATTAGCTCCCTGCTAGCTTATTAGCCTAACGTGGGGTATTTTAATTATTAGAGAAGTTCAGCTAGAATCCTCCGCGATTTCCGGACTAGTAATGCTAACAATCCTATCGTGGGGAATCCCAATAGAAGTATAAATAACCCTAATAAGTAGAGTTATCTAGTATAGCTAAGTGAAGAGCGTAGTAAGCTCCTAGGCTAGATAAGAAAGGAGCGTAAGTATGCTAGATAGTGTGGCGTTTCTTATCTATAAGCGAGAGATATATATCTATTATATCTATTATTCTAGGCTTATAGAGAAATCGTTAGAGTTCTAGATTAAGGGATTAATAAAAGACTATAAGTAGCTAGTAGGGAGTAATAGATCTCTATACCCTAATATACTTAAAGACTTCATATATATATTAGTAGATATTATTTTTGCTATTAATCTAGTTCGGAGTGAATTAATTCTTCTAGAGCTAAGTCTAAGCTTCCGCTATAGTGAGAGCGAACTTCTATTAGATAGTATTATATAATACAAGTAACCTATTTAACTAGTAGTACTGCTGCTCTATATCTATAAGAATATAGACCTACTAGGAGAGGGCAGAACTTTAGAGGAGAGTCTCCTACTAGGCGGTAATAGCTATATAGTAGTGGGGGTACTTAGCTAGAGCTAAGAGGTGGGAGAGCTAGATATCTACTTTATAGTAGTATATAACTCCGCAGTCATAGAAAACTAGCTCCTTACTATATCTCAAAGTAGGGGCGTTAGGCTAGAATACTCTATAGTCCTATAATATCTAGGGCGGGAAGGGCGCTAGAGCTAGCTGCGCTTAAGTAGTAAAACTCTATATAACTACTAAGGTAAGAATATCTAAGAAGAGACTATATAGGTTCTAGAAGGTATTATTCCCTCTATAAGTATATTAAGGTAGTGGGCTATAGTGGGGTTACTAAGGAACTCTAGGTGCTAGTAAGCTATAGCTGGGGGGACCCTGCTATAGGTAGTCTAGTAGGGTAGTGCTTTATCTTATTGCTTCTAGGCCTAGGGGGACTATTAGAATAATAGTATTTCTAGTAGGGCTAGTATAAGTACTATCTAGAGGGGCTAGTATAGTAGCAACTATCTTAGTGGGACTAGTATAAGTAATATCTAGAAGGGCATATGAGGAGCTAGTGGGATGCGTTGATAGGGCGGTAGCTTAACTTGTGGTTGGGGGATTTAATAATGCTCCGAGAGGTGCTTAAGTCTCTGCCTTTATTAGCGCTCTAGGCTCTTAGGGAGGCTGCTTTAGTAGAGGGGGAGTACTTAGTAGCAGAGCAGCTATAAAGGTGAGCTATCTAGTATTACAAACTTAGATCTCTTTGGGGCTAAGGTTACTAAAAGAGCTATAGAGGGTACTAGATTTATAATAATAAAGAAGAACCCTTATTATATTACTAATAGTCTCTTTTAGTAATTAGGTATTAATATTCTAACTATTAATATTAAGTAGCTTCTTAAGCTAGCTAGTATTGTGGGAAGCTTGTGGGATATAAAGCGTTTAGCCTATATCCTAATAAAGACTGCTTAATACTACTATATTACATAGGAAAGCCTAGCTAAGGCTGCGAACTACTGGGTTATATTTATAGCGATTTATAAAAAGTATAATGCGGCGGGCGTTATTTCGTTACGCCTCTACAAAATAGGGTGAGGGGAAAGACGACCTAGCGGCAGACTTCTGCTGGTCTATTATAATAGAGTCCTCAGAGCTTAAGCCTGAACCTAAGCCCTTATCCTAATACAGACGTCTTATGCGCCTCTTCTAGGCTCCCGCTATAAAGCGAGCGTGGGGTAGAGGGACTTAAGGAGGTTAAGGATCTAAAAAAAGAAAATCTAGTAGTTATACTACTAGATATTAGCATCTTCTCAGCATACCTATAGTAATACTAAGGGAGTAATAAGATATTTGATAAATAATAGTAAATAGGAATAATATATAGTGAAATAATAAAAGATAGGTCTTAGTATTAAATAAGTGAAAGTCTTATATTATTATATCCTATACTACTAGTCTTATTTATAGATAGCAGACGCCACGTAATAGTGGCAGTATGCTATGTAGCAGTAACTATATATTACAGTATGTAATAGTAACTACGCACTATTTATATAGTGACATTATCCTTATTTAAAAGAGAAAAGTAATTAAAAGCCTCTCTTATAATATACTACTACTTCTCTAAAGCATTAATAGTATTAATATTATTAGAGATCTCCTTAAGTATTATATAGGAGAGCTAAGCCTTATTATACTAGTTAATCTTAATAGTTCAGGTATTAAAATAGTATTAGCTAAGAGGTTAAAGCGAGCGTAATAGTAGATATAGCGAGTAAAGCTAAATAGGTGTTTGAGGGGAATGAATATTAGTTAGATAAATAGGAAGTCTTAAGCTATTTAATATATACTATAGAATTTAGAGTAGCTATTTTCTAAATAAAACTAAAATTACTAGATAGATTCCATAAGATATATAACTAAATATATTAGCTATAAACTTAATATTATTATTATAAATACTAATATTAAAAAAGCTAATATAAATACTTCTAGCTTCTTGAGATATTAATAGCTTCCTCTATTACTAGTTAGTAAAAATAATTACTATATTAGACTACTATAAATACCTTTTTCTTTAGACTATATAATAGGAGGCTATAGAGAGTATTCTATAATCCCTAAGTTATAATATAGTTTAAAGTCCTACTATAACGCTAAGTCTCTATAGTATTACTTAGTATAAACCTTAATAAAGTCTTATTATACTTAACTCCTAAGTATAGTAGGTAAGAAAAGATCTTTAGAATAGTTATAACTGTAAATAGGAATTATATATTATATATACTTAATAACAAGGTCTTATACTTAAGCATAAGTAATGTAATAATACTATAAACCTCAAAAGATTCCTTATTCATAAGCGTTATAATATACTTTTATAGCTTATTTTACCTATTCTTAATAGCTTTTAAAAGAACTATTACTTAAGTGCAGTTAATATATAATACGTTTTCCTTGAGTATAGTAGTATAAAGATCTCAGTAGATTATTATAACTTATAGTAATATAAAGGTATAGCTAGGAGTAAGGTTATTTATTTAACTAAGAAGGTTAGTAAAAGCAGAAAAAGGCTTATAGAATTAAGTAAAATAGTAAGAGTATCCTAATTAGTCTCTATAAAGATAAATCTATTATATAGGGAGTGCTTTCTAACCTAAGCTGAAATTACTATCTTTAGCTCTTTTGCGCGGACAAATATAAGTATAGTAGAGTTCTATTTTATTTTAACATTACGAAATAGGTATAATAACTACTAGTTCTCCTAGGTAGAGTTTTAGAAGTTAAGGAAATTTTATATCTTCTTGCTAGAAAGCTTAAGAGAAATAGTTAAGAACTAGATCTATAGAGCTATTAGTATATAATTAACTTTTATACATATATCAATATTTACTTCTTAGATAATATCTCTAAATAGACTTAAAGAAGTGTGATTACTAGTATCTAGATCTTAGCTATCTAAGCTAGGTAGTTTATTATTATTAGAGTCTTTCTTATTCTTTAGGCAAGTAATTAAGAGTTAAGACTCTATAGATATATCTACTATAGGAATCTAAAGAGCCTTAAAAATAGCTGTAGTAATTATGTTAAAGATATATACTCAGTAGCGAATATAGTATATTAGCTAGACTATAGATATTAACTCTTTCATAAGTTCCTAAGCTAAAACCTTAGGCTTAAAGGAACTTACGTTATTTACTAATTTAGTCTAAAAGTTAATAGTCTTTATATTCTTTAGCATATTTCTTCAATAAAATTTACTAAAGCTCTTACTTACTTAATTACCATATATCTATTAGTTATATTAATAGCACTAAGGAGGACTTAATATAAGCTCTTTTACTTAAAACTAAAATAGTAAAGAATACTAAGTAGAGAGTATTCTAAGCTAGAAGTACTCTAGATATTAATTATTAGAGACATATAGCCTACTGGGAGAAATTAACTAAAGAGCAGTTTATTAGATCTATAGAGCTTCTTGAGCTACCTATTTCAAGAGGGGTTATTGGAATAGTAGGTAGTAAAGAGGATTAAGATATAAATAGAAATTCTTATAATAAATTTAAGAGAGAGATTAGCGCTAATAATAAAGTATACTAATACTAACTAGTCTAAAATAGGTATATTATAAGCCTTCTAAATACTAATTATTATAAATGATTATTATAAAGACTTTACTAACTTATAGATATTATACTACCTCTACTATAATAAAATACAAAGATATACTTTTAAGCTGAAGTATTATTATATAGTATATATACTAGATCTGTTAATTCCTAGATAAGTAACGGACCAGTAATAATATTTATAGAGTAACGTTAGCTCTCCTAATATTAAATTATAGCCTTATTTAAACTACGCCTAATAAGGAGCCCTATAAAGGAGAGTCTGAAATGATTTTACTATTTCTTTCTATATTAACTTAGTAGATATGGACTACAGAGTATAGTTTCTAAGTAGAATCTATTTAAGATACTATGATAGAGTTTTCTAGAATATAATAAACAGCTAAGTAGTTTTAATAATAAAATAATAATTTATAATTATAGCTATAAGCTAGTAAGAGGGCAATAAGTTATTATTAGTTACTAGGTAGTATGTTATAGTAGTTTAGAGGTATCTAATCTAAAAAGGTCTTACTTAAAATGGTCTAATCTAAGAGAACTTACTATTATTCATAGTAGAGCAGCTAAGGATATAGAAGGAATATATTTTAATTACTAAAAAATTGCGAAGGGCTGGACCTGAGTCTATGCAATAAGAGGTAGTATAATACTATTTATTTACAGCTAAAGAGGAAAAGAAAGAGTCCTTTGCTTTAGTAAAGTTATACTAGGTTTATAGGTAGTTACTAGATAAGCCCTAAGAGTAAGTAATCTAAGTAAAAGCCCAGATAAATCTAAGTAGGCATAGCTTATAATATTATTCCCTCCCCTAGCTAAGAGTCCTCTAGGTATAGGCTAGGTTACTATTATTAGCTATAATTAGCCTATACCTCTCTTTAAATTTACTTATTGCTTTAGTCTCTATAATAGCTTCTACTAGCTTCTAGGTGGGCTCTATATACTCTTTTTATTTAATTAGTGTCTTATGCTATCGCCCCCTCTCTATAACCCTCTATTTTGCTGTATAGACCTCCTCTAAGCGCTATTTGAATTTATTATCCTCTATAATAGTTAGTAGTAGCTATAAATCTACTTATAGCTAGGCAGGCAGGGGTCCTCTAGTACCCTCTAGAGAAAGTTAATATAGAACCTTAGGTAGATATTTCTTAGGATATCTAGTTCTATAATATAGGAGCTTAATATACCTATAACTATATACTTACAATATAGCTATAAGAGATTCTTATTAAGCTTAGAGCTCTTATAGTTTATTATTAATAACTAGACTTTGTTGCCTACTTAGTATCTCTCTATAGGGAATGTATGCCTATTTACGCTTTTCTCGCTCTATTATTAAGCTACTGCTATCCTAGCCTAGATAAAATTTACTATATTCTTAAGCCTACTTATTAGGAGAGTAGCTACTATTTACTCTATAATAGATATATTAAGCTCCTCTTCTATAACTAGTATAGGGTTAGTATAGTATTTATGCTCTAGGAAGAATGAGAAGAGCCTAGTAATATTACTAACTCTATTTTTAAGTGATAGTTAAGTAGTGGGAAGTAGTTTTCTCTAGTTATTCTAGGCTCACATTATGTATACCTATAAAATAGCCTAAATCTCTTAGTTCTATCTTTTTATTACTCTATTAGTCTATAGGTAATATACTAGTTTTAGTAGCTAGGTTATTTCTATAAGGTAATAGAACTTAGCTTAGAAGTAGCTTACCTAATTAGTTCCCTAGTTATTAATAATACTATATAGGAACCTATAGAATTAGAAGTAGTAAGTTAAGAAGTATCTAATATAAGCTTTTATTTCTATAGTTTCTGTTTCGTTGAGTACTATAAACTTATTAAGCTAGACTGCTATTACCTATAGGTAGCAGCTACTAATATCTTTTATAGGTAGCAGGTTTATAATAAAATCTATAGAGAGGTTAGAGTATAGCTAGTTAAGTATTAGTAGGGGCTTAAGGAACTCTTTTTTTACTTACTTCTAGATAAATATTCCTCTATATATACTATAGTTGTATATAAACCTTTATATAGTTCAGAACTAATCTAGCGAATAGAACTATTAGCTTATTATCTTAAGTATACTACTATAAACTAAGTAGGTAGTTATACTTAAGTCATAGCTCTACTAGATAATCTTAGTATAGAGTGCTCCTAAGAGGTTATTATTATCCTTCCTACTAGGCACCTATAGCCTCCCCTAGAAGGTTAGCCTCTTGAGGGTATTAATATCATATTTACTAGACTAAACCTTTACTTTAATATCTAGTAGGAAGCTATATAAATATTAAGTAACTGAATTATAGGCTGCTCTATAGGTAGTATTACTTTTTACTATCTCCCGCTATAGTACCTATAGCTCTAGGTCCCTAGTAAAAACTACTATATCTAGAATATCTAGGTAGCTTACTAGCGCCTAGTTCCTCCTCACTAGAGAGCTAGCTATAGAGTCTCCTCAGGCTTATATATAGTTAGGTATTAGCTATAGAACTCTTCCCTACTTCTACTTATTATCTTACCCCTAGGGTATATTCTACTCCTACTAAGAGAGGGTATTAGGGGCTACTACCTCCCTACTAAGGTAGTACTTAATATAGAAGTTATACTAAGATAACTCCTCTACCTACTTACTCTAATATTCTATAAGGCATTACTTTTCTATAAGTATTTAAGCTCCTAGTAGGTTATTAATACCTTAAAGGTAGGGATGCCATATAGCTCTACTTTCTATATATAGAGATAAGATAATACTACTAGTAGCTCCTTATTATAGATAGAGTAGTTATACTCTAATAGTAACAGCTTCCTTAAGTAAAATACTACTAGGCGCTAGGTATCCTTTAGGTCAGCTTAAGAGAGCACTCCTCTAAGGGTAAACCTAGAGTAGTTAGTCTCTATTACTATCTTATTCTTTAGGTTAAACTAGCGGAGAACTAGTTAGGTGCTAAATAGCCTCTTAAGCTCCTTAAATACCTTATCTTAGTTCTTCCTTTAGTAGAATACTATATATTTCTTAGTGAGCTATATTAGTAGCTTAATTATCTCTCTATAACTAGATATAATATACTATAGTACTTAGTAAACCTTAGGAAGCTCTAGACCCCTTTAGGTGAGGTAGAGGGTAGCTACTTAGTAATTACCTAGAGCTGCTTAGTAATTACCTAGAGCTTCTTAGGATTATAAGAGAGGCTCTTCCCTACTATAATTATAAACCCTATATTTTTAAACTTTTTAACTAAGAACTTATACTTTACAGGATTAAGGTTAAGTCTAGCTGCTATTAGCCTCTAGAGGACCTCCTAGACCTTCTTCTTATAGTCCTCCTTTATCCTATTTAAGTAGATTAGTATATTATCTATATAAGCTATAATAAAGGTATGTAAGAAGTCTTATAGCGTGCTATTAATATATTATTAAAAGCTAGTGGGGGCGCTAGTTAGGCTAAAGGGGCATACTACCTACTTAAATAGGCTATACTATATATAAAACGCTATTCTCTCCTAATACCCCTCTGCAATCTATAGCTTATAGAAGGTAGCTACTATATCTAATTTTATATACTATTTAGCTATACTAATATAGTATAATATCTTAGAGATTAATAGTAGGGGGCATTAGTTCTTATTAGTAATTATATTTAGAGCCCTATAGTTAATATAGAAGTAAATACCTCCACCTAGCTTCTTTATAAAAAGTACTAGAGTACTAGCTAGTAATCTACTAGCTTAAATAGACCCCTTATCTAGGTGGTTCTATAGGGTATTCTTAAGTAGTAGTAGTTTCTCCTATAATATACTATAAAGGGGTCCCTAGGGGAGTAGTAGTTCCCTCTTATCTAGAATTAGGGTTAGGGTTAGGTCACGTGACTGAGGTCACGTGACTACCACATCAGGTAACTGAGGTTACATGACTACTATAGTCGACGTTCCTGCCCGCTGGGCCACCGTGTTATGGTCAGCTATCCGACGGTAGGGTTCTGCTAACAGAAGCTGAGGGATGACGCTAGGTTGATAGTGTGGTCTTGCTATGCTGTGTGGCTAAATGAATCTTGGGGTTCCAGGAGTATGGTGATTAGTCGTAGTCCTTATAAGGGGGTTGTAGTATAAGATAAAGCTGAGAGTACCTATTGGGGTAATCACGAAGTTAATTGCTAAAGAGCTATAGAAGTCTATTCCTAGGAGTCCCAAGTCCATACTATATATAAGTCCCAAACAGTCCCTAGTCCTGCTATTAGGTGATTACCTCTGTGTATTAGTGATTGCAATCAGTTAGTAAGACTAACTAATTACTGAGCGCTTCCTTTTGCGCTCTACTAATTATTCTTTATCTTATTATTATATAACTTATACTATAGTTCTTCTATGCTGTGGGCATCCCTAGTGTTCCTGTGATCCTATAGTATAAATATCCTATCCTAGTTATCTAACGCCTAGGTGGGTTAGTTAGTTATTATCCTTATATAACGGGTTATAATGTTAGGTCTCCCTCTCAAAGGTCTTATCCTCAAGGCTTAATATAAGTAGGTTGTTAGTCCTAGGTTGGGGATCTATTAATTATACTCCCTGGTTTTTCTATAGTGCTAATACTATATTAGGTCGCGTTTAAAAATCGAATTCTCATTCCGCCTCTACTCTTTATCGTCGCAATCGTGCGCTTCATATTGCTAAGTTTGGTATTATTATTAATATGCCTTGTTTATATTATTATTCGTTAGGGAAGCGTTATAAGCTTCTCCCTGGAGGTGAAGTTTGTGGTGAGTATACTCGCTTGGGGCGTTTATGTGATGTGGCGGCTGATGCGGTTTGCGCTTATATATGTTATTCCTATACTAGTATTTATTATTTTGCTAATTTATTCTCTAGTTAATTAATTACTAGATGAGGTAGCTTATTTAGAGGATGCTGAAGTAGTGGAGGAGGAGGTATTATATAAAAAAGCTGCTGCCTTATATGCTGCGCAGGCTGAGTTAGATAAGTCTATAGCGCGGCTAGATCGTTTAAGGAAGCAAAAAAGGATAGTATTTCATAAAGGTTGTGAAGTTACTGAGGAGGAACCAGTGGCCTCTCCCGTGCTGGAGGCTTAGTCTATAGGTAGTTTTAGTGTAGTTAATTTAGATGCGGTCTTAGGGGATTAGAATCCTAGTACTCCGAACTTTCTATCTAGTGAGGCGTCCTAGTTTGCTAGTATCCCTAATTATATAAATAGGTTAGCGTCTCGTGGTTAGTCTTATTATATTGGTCTGACTATAGGATGGGGTCAAATGAATTAGGTTTTGTCTTCGCGCGTCCTCTTAGGTGCGGGTGCTATTTGTGGTTCGTTTGTTATTTGCTATTCCTAATATATGCGGAGTTGATCTTATGTGTGTTTGAGATTTGTAGCTAGTTCCTATATATTATCCTCATGCCCATACCCCTTCCACTTAATAAGGTATTAGGTTTTATTCTTATCTTTAATATAGTTAATAATTCGTTTAATCTCATATTCTAGTTTATTTAATTCCATAATAATGAGGTTGTTTATTTATAATCCTTATGGTGCTAGTTTGAGAAGTAAAATGTGAAAGATTAGATAGCACTTTATAGTATCTAGTAGTAAGAGTTTATAGCTAACGTCTAATAGTTTTTAGTCGACTTGAAATAGTCTAAGTTTTTTTATAGTCTAATTTGTCGCTTAGTTATTTAGTTTTAATGTTTTATTAGGTGAGGTAGATACTATCTCCCTCCTTTAGAGTTGGTCCCTCAACTCTTTTCCTGTCGGCGTATTTGCGCATGCGTTCGCGCACGAATTCGAGGTCCTTAGGGAGTTCCTATTGAATTTCTCAAATTTTCTTGATATCTGCTACAGCTTTAAGTACTGCTAGGCCCTATCGTGGTTCTCTATATGCAGTGGGGTTAAATCTGTAGTTAAGATAGAATAGTGATTTTTTTATACTTTCTCCTACTGCGCTATTATAGGCGAATTAGGCTATTAGTAGTAGCAATACCTAATTATTTTATTTATAATTAATATAATAGCATAAGTAGATCTTAAGGATTTAGTTAATCTATTCGGTTTATCCGTTAGTTTATAGATAGAAGGCGGTTAATAGTTTATAATTAGATCTAAGCTGCGAGATCAGGGATCTCCAGAACTTTGAAGTGAATAGTTTATCTCTGTCTGACACGATTTCTATTAGTATATTATATTAGCTGACAATAGTTTTTAGAAATATATAACTAAGGTCTTCTGCAGTGCTTGATTCTATATATGAGATAAAGTAGGCGTGTTTTGTGAGTTAGTCTATAATAACCAAAATGCTATTATATCTAGTATTAGTTATTAGTTCTTTTAACTTTAGTAATTTAATAATAAAGTCTAGAGATATAGATTGCTATACTGCTTCTAGTACTAGTAGTAGTTAAATTTTCCCATAGGGTTAATGTCGGCTGGGTTTGCTCTTAGCGCAAATTTCATAGTTTTTGATAGTATTTGCTACTTCCTGTTATATAGTAGTTTTATTATAGTATTACTAGATGCGTTTCCATATCTTAGTAACGCCTTAGTGTCTATATGCTGGGGCTAAGTGTATTTCCCTAATAGTTTTAGGGGTTATTCGTCCAGTTGAGCTGGTATTAACCTTCCTGGCTATTATTAAGAGTCTCATTACTAGCATAAGGTTTCTGTTCTTATTTTGTTTTAAGATAACTTAAGTTTCCTCTAGTACTGGGACGTTGTGGTCCAATTGGCAGCTAAGAGCGTCAGCTCTGCTGTTTTCGTTTCCTTTCTTATAGTTAATCTCAAAGTTGAATTCAGATAGGAATTCCGACTATCTGATTTGTTGTTTATTAAGTACTTTTGAGGTTGTGAAATGAGAAAGGTTCTTATGGTCTGTGTATACCTTGACTAGGTGTTTTGTTCCTGATAGCTGTGGTCTCTATTCTTTGAATGCTTTAATAATTGCTATAAGTTCTTTATTATATATTTAGTAGTTAATTTCAGGTCTGCTGAACTTTTTTAATATAAAGGCAACTGGTTGTAGTTGATTCTTATTATCTTGTTATCTGAGTTGTGCGCCTATAGTGAAATCTGAGGCGTCAGTTTCTAATTTAAATAGTTTGTTAGGATTGGGTATAGATAGGATAATATCTTCCTCTACGTGTTGCTTAATCTTTTTGAAGTCGTTTTAGTGCTCTTTAGTCTATTGGAATGTATTGTCTTTCCGGGTTAAGTCCTGGAGTTATCGGCTTATTTTAGTGTAGTTTCTGATGAATCTTCGGTAGAAGTTGATGAATCTGAGGAATAATTATATATCCTTGATATAAGTAGGTGTAGGCTAGTTATGGACTGCCTTGATTTTATCTTTGGATATCTGAATAATCCCTGGGGTAATAGTAAATCTAAGGAATTTGACTTCTTATTAGTGGAATTTGCTTTTTGCTAGCTTAACTAAGAGTTTTGCTTCTTATAGTCTTTGCAGTACTTCATATATATGCTCCTTATGTTCTCCCAACGTTTTGGAGAAGATGAGGATATTATTAAGGTATACTATAATAAACTTGTTGAGGTATTGTTGGAGTGTTTTGTTAATTATGGTCTAGAACGTTATAGGGGCGTTAGTGAGTCCGAAGGGTATTATAAGTGTCTCAAAGTGTCCGCGTCGTGTTCTAAAAGCTGTTTTCTATTCTTCGCCCTCCTTAATGTAGATAAGGTTATAAGCTCCCTTAAGGTTAAGGGCTATAAATTAGTTTGTACTATATAGGAGGTTGTGTAGCTTAGAGATAAGTAGTAATAAGTAATAGTTTTTAATAGTGATGTTATTGAGTTTCTAATAGTTAACGCATAGTTATTTCTTCCCGTTCTTCTTAGGTATAAAGAGTACTAGATACCCTGCTGGGGATATTGAGGGTTAAATAAATCCTTTCTTGAGG
>JAXCEF010000797.1:0-14767 GCA_037178605.1 Colletotrichum euphorbiae | reverse complement strand
CCCGTGATCCTGCAGTACAAATATCCTGTCCTAGTCGTCTGACGCCTAGGTGGGTTGGTTGGTTGTTATCCTTGCATAACGGGTTGTAACATATACCTAATAAGTTTTGTATCTAATCTCTAGCGACTAGTGCGAGCTGCGTTAGATGCTATTCATTTTATATACCTAGCGTTTGCGTATAAAGAGCTACGTCTTATTATAACTATATTGAATATTACTAAGCAGTTTAATAAGGACTTTTATAGATTTGCTTGGACCTATTACTTTAAGTTAGAAGACCCTTATAAAGATGGATTATATACAGAGAACAATATATTAGAAAACGGCCACTCTAATAGGCTACATCTTAAGGATAACCTGGAAAATGAAATTAATATCCCAGGACCTGACGTATGCCCCAATCTCAATAGCATTATTATATTAGATAAGACTATAGATAGCCTAAATATTAGAATCTTAGATTGAATTAAGTTAGTCTATTGCCATTCTAGAGGGCTTAAGCTAGGCACTTTTAGCTAAACTATTCCTGCGAATACATTCCGCGAATAGTCTGAGAAATGGGAAATAATAACGAAAAAGTATCTTAATAAGATTATCCTTATTATATACCAGTATATCCTCAATACCTTAGAAGGTGTTTATTTAGACGTTTAGGTCTATTAAAAGGTAATATATGACTTATTGAATGATTTACTTATCTAATATGAGCTTGGAATAAAGTAGGAAACCTCTCTAGTAAATATAAAGCGGTAGCCTAAGCTATTTACTTTGAATTATTACTTTAATTATAACTTCTATAGGAAATTTAGGCGGTGAGTCAAAGATGTATTGAGACCTCAAGCTCTGGAAGATAGCTATAGAGTATTGTCTACGCTTGTTATTAGTCTGGATAATATTATAGGTATAATTAGTAACAAGAGCAACGCTGCCTACATCAAAAAGACTATCCACGATATTCTTGAGGCTTATTATAAAGTTGCATAAAAGCGATTAATTTATAATGTATTTAGTTAGACTATTGACTATATCCTTCTCTCTGGCCCTTTTAGCCCTCTGTTGCTATTTTCTGAGTAATAGGTCCTTTATTTAGATGAAAATAGACTAAAGAATATTATAGGTGAGTCCCTCTAGATGAGAGAAAAGATGCGGAGACTATAGAGAAAGATTGAGGACCTGAATGGGGCGATGCGTATTTTGCGTTGATCTGCGTGAATTTCTATATAGTACCGTCGGAGAAGGATTTGAGTTCCAGTCGAACATCATACCTTTAAGTATTCTTGGAACGCCAGACGCTGCGCGGCGAATAGGCTATCTGTGAGAACTTCTGCAGAGAGTTGGCGACCAGAGACTGACTAGAGACGTCGCCACGCGAACAAACGAGCTAAATGGTTTACGAATCAGCTTTCTGAAGACAGCGTTTCAGCTTGTTTATTCCTGCGGTGTTATTCTAGTCCTCTTCTCATGGAGTAAGGGGTATCAGTAGTAAGCCTAAGCACCTCCGTTCCATCCTAATCTGTAGTACCAAGCCTTAATTATGGAAGTATATGAATAGGTATCGTTATCAGGATAAGCGGTATTTCCCCATGATAGTAATATAGCTTTATTGGGTCCCAGTGATTGGATGTTGATTCCTCGCTAGGTTATTATCTACTACCGCTGCTGCTGGGTGTTAGATGAGAAAAGGAAGAAGGAAACTTTACTTGGTCTCCCGTGTCACGGACCTCGAATGTCGTGGTTGAGCCATTAGTGCCCCATCGGGTGTTCCAAGGATCCCAACTCTCCCCTCCATGTCATCGTATGATCTCTCCGCTCTTAAGTAGCCTCGGGTTGGCTATAATAATCGCATGAATACCTAAGCTTCAACGTCGCAGTCTGCTCTTCTCATCGCGGGAAGCTGATGCGATCGGACGAAGTGTCATCTTATCTATCTCAAATAGCGTACATGCATAGCGAATCATCGTTGGCCTGACTGCAGTGACCTTGTGAAAAGTTCAGCGTTCTGTATGACGTAATCTGCGAGGTAACTCTCACGTAAATCGCTAGGCTTTGATGATCGTGGCCAGGATGATATTGAATGGTGAAGCATGATTGAAGACCGTCTTCTGTTGCAACCAATAACCTGTCGTATAGTCGCAGCTTTAGCGTTAACTCCACCTCTGGCTTTTAACCCTATACAAGCCAGACTAATCATATCTAGGAAAGTTAGCTCTACAGATGCATAAAACTTATCGCTAACTTTAGGGCCATAGGGGATGACCTTCTCGAATTTGTTGAGGTTGAGCAAGACGAAAACTTGCTATCACGCCCACATTCTGCATTGAAGTGTTGATCCACCGCATTAGATAAAGGTCTGCACTACCGTACGATCATAAAACACGACTTCAATATGTATTTATTCAATTCATCATCAAAATGGGGAAAGCAAAAGTTTTCAAGGCTGCAAAACAGGTCGTGGGGGAGACAAAGACATCATTTACGTTCCCGTCGCTCCACAACAAGGTTTCGATGGCAGTCCGCAACGACATCGACTGCACATGGGTCAAGGGAGCTGCCCGCGGATCATATCCAGAGAACGAATATTCTACCTTTGTCATGGGTAGATTCAGATGCAATCATGGCTGTGTTGACAGTGTGTGGACCAGCAAGAAGGTGGCAATCGTAATAAGAGGATACGCTGGAAACGGGTATAACGCCTCAGTATTCAACCAACGTTGCAGGATCTGCGAAAACCTCGGTACATTTACACTTGATAAGAAATCCTACATTGAGCGGATCGCATATCGACTTAAAAAGTGGGCTGGCATTGAGATTGAGCCGGAATTTCATGATGGAAAAGAGGGACCGCCCCACCTATCGGATCTCTGTGAGGGTTGTAAGCAAGGGTTTTGTCAGAATTAGTCAGGACGTCTTCCAAATCAGTGCCTTGCTGCAGACTGGTGGCGTGGTAAATTTCGACGGTTGCTAAATCGCAGTAACGTATTTTGATTGGAAAGTCTTTAGGTGCAGGAAATTCGGTACAGAAATTGTGAAAACGACGTGGTTATCGGCACGTTTGGCGTTGCTGCTTGACTTGCTCCTGTGGTAAACGAGAGATCGATATGCGTTTAGCTGAGAGTATGACTTTATAATAGAGCGAAGTCACACCTGTGGGACTATTTGGATATCCTATTAATATATATTGCTGTAGTAAGTGGGGTGATAGTGCCTAAGGCGCTGGTGGAAGTAGTTACTAATAAGAAACGAAACCCGCCCGCATCTAGATGAAATTAGTATTTGGGGCTGCGATGGGGGAGATAATCCCTCAGGCTAGCTTATTAATTGTAGCTTGGCAAACGGCCGATACAGAAGTGGTTTTTTACGAGTTGTTAGGCGTCGGGGTTAAGTCCTGAAATGCCCTAGGATCTATCACTCTAGTCGCAGATGTTGATCTATCTAACGCTTTTTATGGAATCCAGTTGGCTGGGACTCTAGTTAGGCAGCAGCGCAAAGAATACTAAGCGACGTAATATATAAGCATGCGGAGGTTTTGTTTACTTATATAGGTTTTTGGAATATATAGATGCGAGGTGCTAAATTGTCCTCCGCTTGGGGAAAGAGCTGATAACAAGTAGTAGCAGGCGCTCTATCCTATAGCGCTTACCTGAAGTCCTAATTGCGTATGCTGTTAGCCACTCTCCCGGCGTGGATGGAGACGCTTGAAGTCTGTTTCTATGAACTCCCTGTATAATTACAATGGCACGCTATTATTGTGCTAGAGGTATTGCGGCTTTGCTTGTGTTTAAGACTATTATTATATGAAGAAAGTATTATATTAAAGGAAGCTGAGCTACTATAACCCCCTAATGCTCTCTAGCTAGATTAGCTAACTGTGGATATAAGCTGCTAAAAATCTATATTTAAAAATCTAAATATATTGACGGTTGTTCTCAACTGCTGTTTTGAACTATATTAGTATTATATTTATTTTATATAGTATTTTATTCTAATACCTTAATCTCACTTATTGCTAGAGATAAACTTTCCCGACTCTTATCAAACTAGGCGTATGCCAACGGGCGTATGCCGATTTGACCTGTAATCCGTCCCAACTAATAGCTAGATTGTGGGTACCTATATGTAGTAGAGATTTTGGTCGAGACCTTTGTACCTCAGAAGTTACAAAATACACGCACTGATTTTCACCCAATTGACGCGAAAAGTCCGACAACTCTAGGTGATTAACTTAGTAAGCATACTGGTGAGTTCCTGGCCACGTGACTTTGAGGAATTAGTGCGATTGTTGACAGGGCAACAGGCGTAGTTAATAATAATTAAGGTCCTTTTTGTTATGTGTTATTTCTTGTCGCACGTCTCTTTGGCCATGATGGAAGACGAAATCGCTATTTTATGACAACAGCTTCGGGAAGAACATCGCCGTCACAAAGAAGAATAATATCGACGAGAGGAGGCTAAAGAACTCGCGAAGGCATCATAACCACAGATACTTTAGAAGTATCTCGAATCTTGCTACCCGCTTAGCCTTGCTATCTAAGTAGTAACTAATTGTACTTTAACTACGTAAGGCGAAATAACTAACCTGACTGGTTGGATTTTCCCTTAGTAACTTATTCTATGGGATGACTTTGTAATAAGATAAGAGGAGATATGGGATTAGCTCTTGAACTTCTACTTATTTTCTTTAGGGGCTGCATTTCTATCCCTATATTAACTAGAATATATTATATCTCAAATCAGACTAATTAGTAGTGAGATTAATCTCTATTACCTCTAATATAATATAGTTAAGAATGCTATTTAGAAGCTAGTTAATAAAGTATATAGTAATATGCAACTTTAAAAAAATAGGGTTATAAGGAACTATAATGTTTAAGAGCTATATAAACCTCGGATAGATAGATAAAGCTCTTTCTAGAGCTATAGAGCAAACATCTATTAAGTAGAATAATATTAATGCTATGATAAAAGCCTCTAAATTATTATACTGTAAGCCCCGATATAGAGCGAGAGGGAAGGGTACTTAGGCTGATTAATTCTATATATACCGCACCTCTAATAGCTGAAACGTTCTAGCCCTAGCGATTAAGTATAAGGCACTGCATAAGTTGCGACGCAATGAGGTTATTACTAGTTTGGAGTCTGAGATATAGCTGGAACGCGATGTGATAAATAAGGATGGTGAGGAGTTTGTATTTATATTGAGATCGCTCGCTGCGGCTATTATGACCTAGCTCTTCTCGTATAGAATTGGTAAAGGCATTCGGTATGGATATGTGTGCATAGGAGAGGCGTTCATCTTTCTGCACATTCCGGATGATCCTATGATCGTATACTATTCTGTGCGCGTGCCTAACCTGGACGTGCTTGATGGCTAGAATAGTACCTATGGCATAGCTGTTGCGCAGGGTTTTTATCAGAGGTTACGGCGCAGAGTGAAGGAGTCAGTCAAAGATAGGAGTATTTCAGGTTTTTCATTCATCTCTAGCCCTCTTCTCCTCACTCGTGGGGGCCCTCAACTTGTCTAGAGGTCACCCAGTACCTCCCTAGCTATCGTAGCTTCCCTTTGAAACCCTCCTAAAACTATCTCCGATATTAGAGTTATTTAGAGCGGTAGCTACTAGGGCCCCATTAGCTTATAATACAATTCCCGCTCTTATAGGGTTTGTCTCTAGACTAACGCTAGTCTATCTCCAGACTAATACTAGTAGACTACTTAGTAATTACTTAGTAGGAACTCTTTTTTAAACTATAGTCAATATATATATAGAACTTAGCATCCCTTATTCTAGCTATATTGACTTTGTAAGTAGCTAGATAGCTTAGAGGAGTAGCTAACTAGTAGGTAAGCCTTTAGCTATACTCCTCCCTACTCTTATGGCTTCCGCTCCCTCAATCGCACCTTCCCTTTATAAGTGAAATAAAAGTGATATTTATTCAATTCTGTTTTTACTGTATTCAAATTGTCTTTTATATTAGAGTTATTTCGCATTGTTAGTTCATTTGTAGTCGCTTTATAGAGCTTACAAATCAATACTCTCTTTATTTATAAATAGAATCTTGATTATAGTATAGTAATCCTCAAGTAGTTATCTTTTAACTACCTAGTAGTCTCCTATATTAATAAATCTAAATAGTATCGTAATCCTGAGATTATTATTCTTTTAACTATGCGAGTACCGGATTTTTAGTATTAAATTAAATAAGTATAAATATTCCATTGAATATTCAACTCATAAAGCTTCCTTCTTCTTACTCCGTTAGATCACAACAACACTATCACCACTACTATCATACTACTACAATCATTACTACTTGTCACGTGCGGGCCCCAAAAGGGCTAAAGGGTGCGGCATGCCCTTCAGACGTGTCCCAACTGCGCCATTGCGCAAAAGGTACAGGACATTCAGAACGAGGGTTCTGAATGCAGCCGCACTTAAGTACGCACACTACTAGTGCCGTGACATACTACTATCCCACTATCACTACTATTGTCACTGTATCTAATTAAGTATATGATAGCAGCTATAGCGCTATAGAGGACGCCCTGCGGAAGGTTGCCTGCTATTAGTACCTCTCTAGCTAATATTAATAGACTCCTAATGTAGAGAAGTTTGTTCTCTATACTAAGAGCACTAGTAAGCAACTCGTATTTGCCTAGTACCTCCCTCGCAGTTTCACTAATATAAGTTTCTTCTAGCTACATGGAATAAGTGTCTTCGCTACGCTAAATTAGGTAATAGTAAGCCCTATATCGCAATAAGCTTTTTATACTAATTTAGTGGGACTTTTTAGTGATAACTAATAGGCACCTTATATAGTAATAGCTATAGCAACTGAAATAAAAGCCTTTTTCAAGAAGGCTTAAGACGCTCCTAATATTCAGGCTTAGTATAAAGATAACAAGGTATTATCCAGTACTTCTCTAGTGCTCACCCAGTGCCTAACGATCTTAGACTAAGCTTAATGCCGCCCAGCTTATAGGCAAGAAGGCCCCCCAGGCAAAAAAGAACAATCTCCCTAAGTCAGCTAAGAAGCATAAAGCTAAAGACAATAAGCTCTCCTACCAACTAGAGGAGCGCTAGATAGCCGCCCTAGAGGCAAAAATAAGAGTAAATAAGCGCATTGCCATAAGCATTAAAGCTTAGAATACTTTACTAGCCCGCTACTACTAGTTAGTAGAGAAGCTAATATTATTGGGTATTTATGTAGTTACTTCTAGTCTTTATAATATAACTAACTCATATAATAAGGTAGTAAGTAGGTAACCTATACCTCCCTAGTAATAAACCTCCTTAGAAGTTTAATTTCTAACTATTTTTATAGTATTAGGATATTTTAGCGGAGTCCTCTAGTAAAGAGAAGCGTGAGCAGGAGGCTAAAAAAAAGGAAGAAGACACTAGCGCTAAGAGGTAAAGGTTTTATACGCCCCTAGTAGGCTAATAGTAAGTAGTAGCTAGTCCCTAGTAGCCTTTAGGCAGTAGGTTTCATTTTTATTGCTTTTTCGGTTTGCTCTTTTAGCCTGCAGGCCCTGAAATAAAATACCCAGCTAGCGTGCCCTATTCTCCTCTCAACCTCTAGTCACCTAGTTCTACTACTTCATACATAATACTCTTTCCTTATAATCCTACTATAAGTCTAGTGAGATATTCTATTGTAGTTCCTCGGAGTTATTTAAATTATTATAGTTCTTCTATTTAATAAAATACTAATAGTTTAGCTTAAGTTCCTTATAAGTAACGTTATAGTCAATAGTATAGATACTATTATTCTTATTCTCAACTAGGATATCTTAAGAGAGTATAGCAGAAGCAAAAAATATTTCTAACTAGGTTAGTAAAAGAACGTTATAGATTCAGTAGGTATTATTAAGTTATAACTTGTACGCTCTCCGTCCATTAATTACTCATTGAACCTTAAAAGGCTTTAGGTATTTATCTAAGAGGTTTTGAGATAGTTATTTCTAATAGATATTTTTAGTTAATAGGAGTATAAGGTCTCCTACTAAAAAAACGATAGGCATTCTCCTTCTATTTTAGAATTTACTATAAGTATCATTACATTTATATAATAGGTCTGCAGTTATTAACCTCTAGTGGAGTAAGCATTTGACCTTATCTTACGCAGCTGGGATAGAAGCTAGTCTAGTCCTTTGAGGCGTAATATTATTTTGCCCTATAGGAAAATACCCCATAAGTAGCTCTACCGGTAGTCTCTTAATAGCTTCATAGTAGCTATTATTATAGATAAATTAAGCTATCAGTAGCCACTTAACCTACCTATCCTAGTTAATACTATAAAATACACCCAAAATGTGCTTAATAATTTGGTTTAACCGCTCAGTCTATCTATCCATCCAAAGATAGAAAGCGGTACTTATCATTCTCTTAATAGCTAGTAGATAGCAAACCTTATCCTAAACATTACTTACAAATAGCAATTCTCAATCTAATATAATTACTTCTAGCGGACCAAATTTCAGGAAGATATACTTTATAAGTAAGCTAGCTAGTCTATTAGCAATAAGGAACTCGTAGGTAGATATAAGAGTAGTAAATTTCACAAACTTATCAACTAGCATAAGAATAATATTAAAAAGCTTACCTCAGAATTTATATTTAAATAATAGCAGTAATTTAGTAATAAGGTTAACTTATATTTATTAGAATAGTTAGAGAGGTACTAGTAGAGGATCTAGCTCCCTATATAGTAGGTAGTATTATAATTTTATCTATTAGCAGGTCGTATAGGTTTTAATATAATCCTTAATATCTCGGTCTTACTAGATCTAGAAGAAGGATTTCTAGAGCCTTTTAAGTCTCTTAGTAACCCCTAGATAACCTCTTAATAGCTTGTTTTGGAATACGTATAGGATTTCCTTCTAGATCAGGTAATTATTAGATATAAATAACTCCTCTTTATAGTATAGTAGGCTATCCTCATCTAGTAACTAATAGGTACCTCTATTCTTGTTGCGATGCGGCACCACAGTACTGGCAGCCCTGCGTGGATCCGCCGCAGCCCTGCGTGGCTGTGGTGGCGTGCAGCGTGGCTACACGCTTATGTAAGCCACTCTGCTGCCTATTTCACTGCGCTTCGCGCGCAACTATCTCGAATAAGATAGTAACTCGCCCTTACCCCTACCTACAGGCTTATAATAATTCTTTTATTTCTCTTCCTAGTAGAATAGATCTTGCTCTTAAGCTATTTTAACTTCCTAATGCAGTAATAGTATAAGTTTATTTAATAGAGTAACTACTTAGTAGTTTACTATTAATCTTATAGTAGTAATCTTCTATATTATTATAGTACTAAACTACTATAGAAAGCTCTCTAGTAAGTTATTTCCTATATTATTAATCTCCCTATAATCTAGATTATAGTCAGATCTCTATAAAAAGTACTAGCTAGGTTTTAGCAACCTAATTTATACTTTATTCTCAAATTAAATATAGCGAAATCTTATAATAATTATACTAAGTAAGTATTTAATATCTTCTTATTAGAGAGGTACTTATAACCTGAGTAGTTAGTAATAAATTATACTTAGTACTAGGAGTAAACTAAGTAATATCGTTAGTATATAGCTACCTTTCTATTAGCCAGCAGCTCAGCTTTAGGTATTCCGTAGCGTAATTCAGCGCCCTTAAACTTATAGGATATAAATATAATTCGTCTTTATATATTCCCCTCTTATTAGCTTAATATTATACCTATAGCGAGATCAGAAGCGTCTATCTCAACTTAGATTTAAAGCGTTAAGTTAAAGTATTATAATATTGGTACTTCAATACATATTTTATAGAGCTAGTAGAAGGCCTCTAGTGCCTCCCTAGGTATTACAAATTATACTCTTTTTATGCGTTAATCTATAAGGGAGCTATAAATCTTCAAATAGTTCTTAATAAACCTACTATGGAATTCTATAAATCCTAAGAGTTATTAAATATATTAGGTAGTAATAGGCTCTAGCTACTTTGTAATTACTTTAACTCTACCCTACTCTATAGAAATTCCTTCTAGTAAAACCGTAAAGCTAACATATTTAAATATTTACTTATAGAACTTATATTTATTAGGGTTAGCAAAAAGGTTATCAGCTTCTAACTAAATAAGCACCTATCTTACTATATCTACAAAGGAAAGCATATCAGTTAGAAATATTTAAATATTATTCAAATATATAATATAAATAATATTAATAAAGCTAAATACAGCTTTATTAATAAACGTCTAGAAGGTAGCAGGTATATTAACTAGCCCAAATAGCATAACATAATACTTATTATACCTACAGTATGTGCAAAAAGAAGTCTTCTACTTATTACCCTCTCTTATTCTCACCTAGTAGTAGGTATCCTTAAGATCTAACTATTACGGGCCGGGCTGCTCCCGCCTCCAAGCCACTAGGGCTACGCCACTTCAGTTATAGCAAGTACGCGAAGGCATGCAGCCCCACTGCATAACCACATAAAAGCCGCTTAAGTACTACATAAGCCTAAAGACTTAAGCTTTCTCTCCTTAGTATAGATTACTTCTAATTAATAGCACCCCTTTATTAAATAAACCCAGGCTATACCCATTATATATCTATACTTACTAGTATTACTCTAGCGCCTCGCTAATTATACTCCGCGATAAAAGGCAAAGGATTAGTAGCTACCCGGCTAGAGCAGGCGGCTGCCCCGCTTGAGCAGGCGGCACCTGCAGTAAGCCTGAAGTTAGTTCTCACTAGTATATAGAATATAATAATAAGGCTTAAGTAGCGCGTAAAAGCTATAAAGAGTAGCGCCTCAGGACCTACCTCTATACCTAGCGCGGAGTGTATAACTACTGCTACTCTAGAGCTAGCTGCTATAACTAAGCCTATAACTTTCTACTAGAAGCTCCTCCCCAACTCCCTGAAGTATTTAGGCTACTATAAAGAGTTCCCTATATAGAGTATATAAATATATAAAAAGGTTACGCTAAATAGGTAGTTTTTTGAAACTCTCTATAAGATATTCTACTATATCTATTTATACCTAGGCGATACCCCATAAAAGGTTATATAGACCTTTTATAATATAGGCAGACTAAGTTATATATATAACTCAGACGATTTTATATACTACTTAGACTGCTTATACCTTAATCTAAATATTATATAGTATATAATAGCCTAGTTATTTAATCTCTATATAAGATAGAGCGAGACTTTTATTATCTTCCTCCCGCAATTTAAATATATACTAGCGCAAGCTAGAGGAGTAGACTAAGTAGATAATATATAAATTAGCTTCTTATAAAGGTCCTTTTTATATAACCTTATTAACTAACTAATTACTAAGGATACCCGTATTATATATACCTAATATATTATAGTTATCTAAGATATTACTTAGAAGCTAGAGGGTTTAAACTATATTAAAGCTATTTTTATAAGGCTTAACTTTATATAAACCCTTAATAAGTCAATAGTAATAGAAATACTTATATAACTAGGTTAGTATAAGCTATAAATGAGTTAAAGAGCGCAAAAGACCCCATAGGGTCTAAAGAGCGCCGCTACTACTATAGGTACAACAAAATCAGCTATATTTAGAGGAACTGCCCCTATTAGAAGGCTAGCAGCGCCCGCGCCGCAAGAGCGGGCAATAATAAGAACGACGCACGCATAAGCAACGCCGCAGAGGAGTTAAATAATAATAACTCAAGAAAAGAGTAACTCTACTATAAAATCGGGTAGTAGAGTATATAGAGGAGGAGCAGGCAGGCTAAGATAGTTTTAGGGCGAAATATAGTATAAGCAGACCTTCTATAAGCCTTATAGTTAGAGTTAATAAAGGCCGCCCTACCTAAGCTCTTATAGACTATAGCTATCATATTTACGCCCTTATAGATTATAGGTTTGCCTATTAACTCTAACTACTATATATTAATTACTAGAATTATTATTTATATAGCTTTGTAGATAATATAGAGTATATTACTACTAAAGATATAGTAACTTATGAGATTAAAATAAGTAGATATATATAGCGCATTTATATGTATATAGTGTATAGTCTTAATATGAACCTATTCCTTAGAAACCTCTAGATAGAGTATAACTATATTATTTATTTTATAGCTAAATGGCATATCTTCTATAGTAAAGTATAAGTAAATATTATATTATTTATTTAAGAAGAATTAGCTTGTATTAATGAAATCAGGGAGGCTTAGTTCCTTATTACTGCCTCCTTTAGAGTAGTATACTATTAAGTAGCTATAAAATAATCAGTAAGGTTGCTACTTAAAGCGGTATCTATTATTTAGTTATTAAGTATAGCAGATATTAACAAAGCCCTATAGGCAAAACAACTACCTGCTAATATTGCTACAAAGCTTCTAGCCTATCTTATAGAGTTTATAGACCTATTTAAACTATCTACAGCGCACCTACTGCTACCCCTATAGCCCAGTATTAAGTATAAAATACTACTAGAGCGCAACGCAAGCAGATAAGAAGCAGCGCTACTATAGGGTCCGCTATATAGCATATCTCGGGAAGAATTACTAGTTTTTTAGAAGACGCTCACTAACCTACTAGATAAGGGATTTATCTAAGCAAGCAGCTTACCTGCAGGCGCGCTAGTACTATTCATATAGAAGCTGAGCAGTAGTATCCATTTTTATTATAACTACTGCGCGCTAAACGCAATTATGAGACTACCTACTACTACTAATCGCAGAAACCTTCCAATAGATTAGCGCAGCTAAATAGTATACTAAGCTTAATATTATCGCAGCCTTCCATAAGATCTATATAAAGAATACAGATATTCCGAAGACCGCCTTTATAATGCGGTATAGGCTCTTTAAATAGCTTATCTGCCTATTTGGACTCACGGGGGCCCCCACAACCTTTCAGCAATATATTAATAAGATGCTCCAGGGGTTTCTTAATAACTTTATAACTATATGTATTAATAATATCCTTATTTATTTAAGTAGCTTACGGGTGGACCACATAGCAAAGGTTAAATAGATTCTTTAGAGGCTGAAAGATATAGGCCTAAATCTAGACCTAGTGAAGTTAGAGTTCTTAGTTAAGACTATTAAGTATATTGGATTTATTCCAAAGGCGGGCGAAGGTATTGTATATAACCTGAAGAAGGTCCGCGCTATCTAGGAATAGGCTGCACTGAAGACTATTAAGGGTGTATAAAGCTTCTTAGGTTTTATCAACTATTATTAGGTATTTATCAAGGCTATACTACTATTATAGTAGCTCTAAACTAACTTATATATAAAGGGGCCCCCTTTAGCTAGAGTGAGCCTAATAAGCTGCATTTAATATACTTAAAACGAATTTTTATCCGCACTAGTACGACACTACTTTAACCCAAATATAGAGATAATAGTAGAGACGAACTGCTCTATTTATATATTAGGTAGTATATTAGCTTAACAAGATAAGAAGGAGTAGCTGCAACCTTTTACTTATTACTTAAGAAACTTATACCCGCTTACTATAACTACTCTATATATAATAAGGAGCTTCTTATAGGTTTTATATATTTAGTAGTATGGGATATAGAGCTATATAGTATCTATAATATTAAGGTCTTAATAGACTATAAGGGGCTGGAGTACTTTATGAAAAAGTAGAAGTTAATAGAGCGCTAAAGTCGCTAGGTGGAGGAGCTCTTAAAGTATACCTTTTAGTTAGAATACCGCCTAGGCGCTCTCACTACTACTCCAGATATGCTCTCCTAATATAAAAAAGATGCGCTAAGTAGTTAGAATAATAATTAGAAATAGAGCTAATATCCCATACCTACTTCTCGGCTACCCCCATATTTCGGCCACCCTAAAATGCCTTATCGCAAATGCTCACCGCTATTTTCAAACTTGAATAACTTCACCAAATTTTACTTAATTATCACCATTCTTTCTGTGAAGCATAATAACTGCCAAATGCGTTAGTATATGGAAGATAAAGTTTCTTGGGCCCTTGAGGCTATCGTAGCCGGTGCCAGCCTACGAAAAGCTTCATTACAGTATGGTGTTCCTAGAAAAATTCTCCAATCTCAAATCCATAGCACCCAGGCAAGAGATATAGCATTTTCTGATCTACAAAGGCTCTCTCTAACCTATGAAAGCTACCTAGCTGAATCGGTTTGAATTTAGGCTGCTCTAGGCCTATCTCTAACCTATTAGCAACTTAAGGACTTTCCTAAACGCATCCTATAGGTCTATAGAGACTCCCAGCCTCTTAGAAAGAACTAGGTATAGTCTTTTTTAAGAGAATCCTATCTATAAGGGTCTAGAGAAGTAGAGCAATGAATTCCTAGCGCATCAATAGAGCTTTAACTAATATAATTAGGTAATAGTTTAAATACCTCGCTATACCTAAGATTATAGCTATTGAGGCCTCTAAGTAATATAATATAGATAAGACTAGTATTCTAGAAGGTAGAGGATTAAATAGGCTTATTCTTAGATTATTAGAAACTTATTCAGCTTAGATCGCATACTTAGATATCTCTAATTAAGTATATCTCTATAACTAGTAAGGTACTACCTCTAGTTATTATATATTAGGGTAAGAATATCTAGTAGCAGTAATTCCCTCTGGATCTAACGCTATACGAATCCTTGAAGTTTATAGCTATAGAAAACGGGTAGACTTCAGACTCTATAGCTATGAAGTAGTTAATAGAGGTTTTTATTCCTTTAACCTAGCTAGGGGACCCCTCAGAAGTTAGATTATTAATCTTAGATAGTTATAGAAGCTATAAGACTA
>JAXCEF010000796.1:0-14795 GCA_037178605.1 Colletotrichum euphorbiae | reverse complement strand
CTATTATTCCTAACGTCCTTTAGTTAGTATATAATAATAAGTACTACTTTAGTATTAATTATATAATTTATAAGTTAGCTAGGACTTAGTTCTATAATAAGGTAAAAGCCTGCTACTTATATATCTACTATTACTTAGGATATTAGGAGAATAGTATTAATTATAGCCTACCTCTAGGCACCTTTTAATCTATCCCCATAGTGCCCTACCCCTACTACACTATAATAATTAACTTTATTACAGACTTGCCTCCTATCCCTTCTATAGGCACGTTTTAGGCCTTACTAGGCTATAACACGCTTAACTACCTATTAATATAGATATATAAGTTCTCTTAGAAAGGGCTTTTAATTACTAGCAATAAGTAATATACCGCTTAGGATTAGGGACTTATATTTATCTAGTTTTAGCTAATATATAACTAGGGCATCCTAGCGCGTATTATTAGTAACTAAGACCCCAAATTCATCTTAAAGATTTAGAAAGCTATCTTTTCTATACTAAGAGTTAAGCTCCTCCTCTCTACTATATATTATTCTCAGACTAATAGCTAGAGCGAGCGGACTAACTAGACTATTAAGATCGCCCTATAATATTATATATAGGTAGACCTAGATACCCCCTAGGTAGATATTCTTCCTGCTCTTCAGTATAACCTTAATAATATATTATTAACTACTATTAGCTAGTCTCTAAATAAGGTTATACTAGGCTTCTGCCCCTAGGCTATCCTTAATACTATTACTAATAAATCTATACTAATAGAGGCTATTAAAGTCCTCTAGCGCACCTATTAAGAGGAAGCTGCTAGCCTTATTAATATAGCTAATAAAATCTCCTAGTAGCACTAGAACTATTATTAAATAGATATTAAATTTAATATTAGTAACTAGGTTTAGGTTTGCCTTAATAAGAGTTACTACCTACCTAGCTACCTAAAGCGCAAATAGTTAGCAACCCGAGCTAGCCTATTTTAAATTACTGCTAAGGTTAACCCTATAGCCTACTAGCTTAATCTCCCAGCTACTTAGAAGATCTACTTAGTCCTCAATATGACTTAATTCTACTAACTAGCCAAGGAATTAAACCTATTTTATTAGACGCTAGCCCCGCTATAACTAATTATCATAGATAGTTATAATAAGTATGAGGTAGAGCGCCTTATTAACTAATAGATTAACTAGTGAGGGCGTAATCCTACTATTTAATATCTTATTAAGTAGAAGAGCTACTCTATAGCTAAAAATATATGGGAGCTGCGTGAAAGCCTACTTATTCACGCTAGCAATACAGTTAAAGCCTTTGAAACAGCGTTGCCGCTCCACACTAACAAAGAGTAGGGCTAACTACGCTGCTCCCATCCCATAATAGGATCCCTTTAAATATTACTACTGCTTTCTTTAGGACTATATATAATACCTTTACTTAGCTTTGCTTAAAGATAGCCTTCTTTTATAGAAGCAATATTATACTACGCTAAGCCTTAGTAGGCTATTAAGGTATCTCATCTAATAAAGCTATTATTCTCTCTGATATTAGACTTATAACCTATAAGGCTAATGCGCATCTCTATATTAACTATTTACTTTACTTCTATATAATTTCTTAACCTAAGCCTAGCGCCTTCCGCCTAAATTTTATGCGCAAAAAGCTTAACCTTTTCTTCTTTACTATATATATTAAAACTTTTACTACTTTACTACTTTATTTATTTTTCTTTTCTACTCTTCATAAGCCCTTATTACTCTTTACTAATTTCCCGCTATTCTTCTTAATATAATAATATCTACTAATTACCTCTCTAATATTACTACTAGCACTATTACCTCTTCCTAGGATGCTATTAGTACCTTCTATACTACTACTAACCCCGCTACTAATCCCGCTAGCCCTAATAGATCTAAGCGCTTTGACTCTATTTCCCCCCACACTTATAATAATAGTATAAATATTAATAGCCCTACTAATAAGAACTCTAGACTAGCTGTTCGCTCTAGTGTTACTCCCTCCTAGTATCATACTTATTCCCTTAGCTCTAACTCTTCAGCTAAGGATAATAATCTCCTTAATAACCCCACTGAGGAGGAAGAGGAGGATAATAAGGAGGAACTTAAGGATAATAATAATAATAATAATGCGCCTGCTATCCCTAGTAACCCCGCTGCTAAGCGCTACTCTAAGGGACCTATTACCTGCGCTGCTGCTAATAAGGCTGCTATTGCCCTCTTTATATAGTTCCCTAATAACGCCCTTTTGTTACGACCCGTTATGCAAGGATAATAACCAACTAAACCACCTAGGCATTAGACGGCTAGGGCAGGATATTTGTACTGTAGGATCATGGGAATATTAGGATGCTCACGGTATGGAAGAACTATGGTATAAGTTATGTAATAATAAGATAAGACTAAGCATGCAGTGAGAACTACTGAGCGCTTACCCGCGACTACTAAGCGCTTACCTGCGATTACTAAGCGATTACTAGTACCTAATCGGTAATTAGTAATGAGGGTGAAAAGGACTATTTGGGACTTATATATAGTTTGGACTTGGGACTCCTAAGAACAGACTTCTATAGCTCTTTAGCAATTAACTTTGTGATTACCCTAATAGGTACTCTCAGCTTTATTTTATACTATAATTCCCTTATGAGGACTATAACTAATTACTATACTCCTAGAACCCTAAGATTTATTTAGTAATATAGTATAGTAAGACTATATTACTAACCTAGTATTATCCCTCAGCTTCTATTAGTAGAACCCTACTATTAGATAACTAATTATAATACTTTAATTACTCCTATTTAGTAAGTTAACCTTTAATACTACTAAATAGTATAAGATAGGAATTATATTAACTCCTAATAATAACGCGCAGCAAGCTAATAGTGCTAAGAACGCACAACCTGCAGCCCCGAGACCCGCAAATAACTAATAGGCCTAGATAGCCCCTACTAATACCTAGGAAGCAATAAGCCTTTAATAGATATATAATATAATCCTCTAGCTCCAATAGGAAAACGCGTAGCTAGCTACCTAACTCAGACCTAAGGCTAAATACCTAGAACCTGCTCTATACTCAGGAGAGCTAGGAACCCTTTAAGGATTTCTCACCCGCACCTAAGCCTACCTTTATTACTATGCTGCCTTATTTCAAGATGAAACCACAAAGGTTTACTAAGCTGCATCCTTCCTTAGGGGAGATACCCTTACCTAGTTTAAACTATTAATAAGAGACTAACTAGGCAGACTATATTACTAGTAAGATAAAGAAACTTAGAAAGTATTTAAGAAGTATAGCAAGTTTGAGAAGAAACTTTAGGAAGCCTTTAGAAGCCCGGATAAAGAATAAATCACTAAATATAAACTTATTAATGTCATATAAAAGGGATTAGCTAGTAAGTATGCTATTAAATTCTAATAGATTTTATCTAAGCTAGATTGGGGAGAAGAAACTCTAATAGCTAAGTTCTACTAAGGCCTAAAGGAAGAAGTCAAGGATAAGCTTGCACGACTTAACTATCCCAAAGAGCTCTACTAATATGTAGATACTGCAGTTAAAATTGATAACTACCTCTATAAATAACGCCTTAAATGTAAAGGATAGTCCACTTAGAACAATAAAGTAGGATGAAATAATAATAGAAGAAAGAGTAACTAATACTAACTTAGTAATAACTACTGCGCTAAATAAACCTCTAACTATAGGTATAACCCTAGGGCCCCTTAGTATACCACTACCTATAGATACTATAGTAGACCTATAGACCTTAGTATAGCCTATAAAAACAGTAAGCGGAATAATAACTAGAAGAAAGACAAGTAATATTATAACTATAACAAGACGGGACATCTAGCCTATAAATATTAATCCCCCAAGAAAGAACGCTTTTAACTAGTACCTAAGAAATAATAAGTAAGTCTCGCTATTAAAACCATACCTCATAAATAACTTTATTAGACTACCTGCTATAATAATAAGTGTGGAGCCTACTTAGACTATAAGGAATACACAGGGTAGTACCTAAAAAACCCTTATTAGTTAGAATATAATACTACTAGTATCCCCCTAGCACCTATATATACCCTAGTAGTAGAATACTAAACCTACTTAAAGGCAGAGAGAAAAGCCAATAAGCAACTTAATGAAATATTATATATACCCTCAGGCGTGGATATTGAAATTAATAATAAAGTCCGTATTACTAGGCTATGATAAGGACTTTAAGTATATAAGCTATAACTAAGAATATAACCTAAAGAAGTTATATAGTAATGATAGATTAGGTTACTATAAGCCTATATTAAGAGATAATAGGATACTAGGAGCAACCCTAAGCGAATCTAGTAGATTAATAATGAAATAAAGGACTAAGTAGTAAGAGAACCTATATAGAACTATGAGATATAGCTATCTTGAGAATAACGAGATAAGCTCCATTACGCCAGAAGAGCTAAATAGAATAAACTATCTGCTATAATAACCAATAAATAGTAGCTAAACCTAGAAGAAGAAAAATAGATTAAATAAACCTTATTTGAAATTAATAATACCTTATCTAAAGGAACTAGATTAGAGCTAGCTAATTACTTAAGGTACCTCTATAAGAAGGAGATTAACCCTCACTAGGATGACTAGGAAATTGCTTTTTATAGTATATCTAGATGTAAAAAAAGAAACCCCTTATTTATAATATAAGTTAAAGGAGATTATATTATCTTAACTCTATGTATAACTAATATTATTATATATTTTGGGCTTAGTGCCTCATAGACTACTATAATAAATACTAAGCTAATAAGTATAAGTATAACTTCTATTCTTAAAGATATAATACTAGACCTATTACATAATACTACCTAGAGAACTAACTCCCTATATGGGACTTAGCCCAAATGATTGATAATAATTGTTACGACCCGTTCTGCAAGGATAACAACCAACCAACCCACCTAGGCGTCAGACGACTAGAGCAGGATATTTGTACTGCAGGATCACGGGGACACTAGGGATGCCCACGGCATGGAAGAACTATGGTATAAGTCACGTGATAATAAGATAAAGAGTGATCAGTGGAGCGCAGAAGGAAGCGCTTAGTGATTAGTTAGTCTTACTAACTAATCGCAATTACTGATGCATAGAGGTGATCACCTAATAGCAGGACCAGGGACTATTTGGGACTTATATATAGTATGGACTTGGGACTCCTAAGAATAGACTTCTATAGCTCTTTAGTAATTAACTTTATGATTACCCCAATAGGTACTCTCAGCCTTATCTTATACTGCAACCCCCTTGTGAGGACTATAACTAATTACTATACTCCTGGAACCCTAAGATTTATTTAGCAATACAGTATAGCAAGACTATACTATTAACCTAGCGTTATTCCTTAGCTTCTGTTAGTAGAACCCTACTGTTGGATAGCTAACTGTAATACTTTGATTGCTCCTGTTTAGTAAGTTGACCTTTGACGCTACTAAATAGTATAAGATAGGAATTATGTCGACTCCTAATAATAACGCGCAGCAAGCTAATAGTGCTGGGAATATATAACCCATAGCCCCAAGACCCGCAAACAACCAATAGGCCTAGATAGCCCCTATGAATACCTAGGAAATAATAAGCCTTTAATAGATATATAATATAATCCTCTAGCTCTAATAGGAAAACGCGCAGCTAGCTACCCAACATAGACCTAAGGCTAAATACCCAGAACCTGCTCTATACTCAGGAGAGCCAGGAACCCTTCAAGGATTTCTCACCCGCACCTAAGCCTACCTTCATTATTATGCCGCCTTATTTTAAGATGAAACCATAAAGGTTCACTAAGCCGCATCTTTCCTCAGGGGAGATACCCTCACCTAGTTTGAACTATTAATAAGGGACTAACTAGGTAGACTATATACCTAGTAAGACAAAAAAACTTAGAAAGTATTTAGGAAGTATAGCAAGTTTAAGAAGAAACTTCAGGAAGCCTTTAGAAGCCTGGATAAAGAACAAATTGCTAAATACAAACTCACTAATCTCATATAGAAAGGATCAGCCAGTAAGTATACTACTAAGTTCTAGCAGATTTTATCTAAGCTAGACTGGGGAGAAGAAGCCCTGATAGCCAAGTTCTACTAAGGCCTGAAGGAAGAAGTTAAGGACGAGCTCGCATGACTTAACTGCCCTAAAGAACTCCACTAATATGTAGATACTGCAGTTAAAATCAATAACTACCTCTATAAATAACGCCTTGAACGCAAAGGATAGTCCACTTAGAATAATAAAGTAGGATGAAATAATAATAGAAGAAAGAGCAACCTATACTAACCTAGTAATAACTACCGCGCTGAACGAACCTCTAACCACAGGTATAACCCCAGGGCCCCCTAGTATACCACTGCCTATAGATACTATAGTGGACCTATAGACCTCAGCGCAGCCCATAAAGACAGCAAGCGGAATAATAACTAGAAGAAAGATAAGTAATGCTATAACTGCAATAAGATGGGATATCTAGCCTATAAATGTTGATCCCCTAAGAAAGAACGCTTTCAACCAGTACCTAAGAAACAATAAGTAAGCCTCGCTATTAAAACCACACCTCACAAACAACTTTATTGGACCACCTGCTATAATAATAAGTGTGGAGCCTACTTAGACTATAAGGAACATATAGGGTAGTACCTAAAGAACCCTTATCAGTCAGGATATGATACCACCGGTGTCCCCCCAGCACCTATATATACCCTAGTAATAGGATACTAAACCTACTTAAAGGCAGAGAGGAAAGCTAACAAGCAACTTAATGGAATATTATATATACCCTCAGGCGTGGATATTGAAATTAATAACAAAGTCCGCATTACTAGGCTATAATAAGGACTTCAAGTATATAAGCTATAAGCAAGAATGCAACCTGAAGAAGTCATATAGCAATAATAGATTAGGTCACTATAAGCCTATATTGAGAGACGATAGGATGCCAGGGACAACCCTGAGCGAATCTAGCAGATTAATAACGAAATAAAAGACCAAGCAGCAAGAGAACCTATATAGAACTATAAGACATAGCCCTCTTGAGAACGATGAGATGAGCTCCATCACGCCAGAAGAGCTAAACGGAATAAACTATCTGCTATAATAACTAATAAATAGCAGCTAAACCTAGAAGTAGAAAAATAGATTGAATAAACCTCGTTTAAAATTGATAATACCTCATCTAAAGGAACTAGATTAGAGCTAGCTAATTACTTAAGGTACCTCTATAAGAAGGAGATCAACCCTCACTAGGACGACCAGGAAATCGCCTTTTATAGTGTATCTGGATGCAAAAGAAGAAACCTCTTATTCATAATATAGGTTGAAGGAGATTATGCCCATCTCAACCCCATGCACGACTAATACTATTATGTGTTCTGGGCTTAGTGCCTCACAGACCACTATAATAAACACTAAGCTAATAAGTATGAGTATAACTTCTATCCTTAAAGATATAATACTGGACCCATCACGCAATACTACCTAGAGAATTAACTCCCCATGTGGGACTTAGCCTAAATGATCAATAATAATATAGCATTATTCAAACTATATCGCCACTACCCCATAAGATGTCTCAATGACCCCTATAGGGAATAGAACTAATGTATGAACGATAAATGCTGAATCTACTTAGAAGAAAAAGCCAAGGCATAGTGGAGATAACTCCAGCGCTAACAGTTAAAAAACTAGACTCGCCTACCGATAAGGAACAACAACAGGCAAAAACGACAAGGTTCCTATGCAGCGCAATAGCGCAAAAAACTTAACGATACGAGCATATATAAGTCTAAATACGACTTAATGGAAAATGGACTACTGTAATGATTGATAGCGGAGCCTAAGGAAACTTTATTTCGCCTAGAATGGTGAATAGATGATAGATAACCTGGAATAAGAAAGTAGTTGAAGACTGCTATAACCTCAATACTATTAAAGGAGAATAAGTCTAGTATAGTGGAGGACGTATTGATATAGAGACCGCGCAACTCCCTTTGCAGATCTATAGCTGGAATGAGCAACTAAACTTTGATATTATGGAGATAGGAGATAAATATGATGTTATCCTCGGGAGACTATGGTTATATAATAGTAACCTACAGATAGATTGGAGAATAGGCTAACTCTATTGGGACTAGGATTTAGTTACTGAGTAGTAGCTAAAAAAGGGCGCCTCAAATGAACCTCGTAAAATAACTGAAGCAAGAAGATTCCTCGCCTACCTATAAATTAAGGATGCAAACGCCAGGATGTTATTAGCAATAGATATTAATAGAGAAGATTAATTACTATTTATTCTAGCAGAATACTGGTAGTATAATAAACTATTTGCTAAAGGACTTAATACCGGATTACTAGAATATAGCAGCTACGATTATGAGATCAAGCTGAAGCCCGGAAAAGAACCAACATTTGAAAAGATCTACGGACTTAATTAAGAAGAAATAGAAGCACTTAACGCTTACTTAGAAGAGAACCTCAAGAAAGGATTTATTTAACCCTCAACATCCCCAGCAGGGTATCCAGTACTCTTTATACCTAAGAAGAACGGGAAGAAATAACTATGCGTTAACTATTGGAAACTCAACGATATTACCATCAAAAACTATTACCTATTACTGCTTATCTCTAAGCTACGCGACCTCCTATATAGTGCGAACTGGTTTATGGCCCTTGACCTTAAGGGAGCTTACAACCTTATCTGCATTAAGGAAGGCGAAGAATGGAAAACAGCTTTTAGAACACGATGCAGATACTTCAAGACGCTTGTAATGCCCTTTGGACTTACTAACGCCCCTGTAATATTCCAGACTATAATTAATAAAACACTCTGATAATGCCTCAATAAGTTTGTTGTGGTATACCTCAATAATATCCTCATCTTCTCTAAAACGTTAGAAGAATATAAGGAATATATGCATGAAATACTATGAAGACTATAAGAAGCAAAACTCTTAGTTAAGCTAGCAAAAAGCAAATTCCACTAATAAGAAGTTGAATTCCTTAGATTTACTATTACCCTAGGAATTATTTAGATATCTAAAGATAAAATTAAGGCAGTCTATGACTGGCCTATACCTACTTATATTAAGGATGTATAATTATTCCTCAGATTTGTTAACTTCTACTGAAGATTTATTAGAAACTACGCTGAAATAAGCTGACGACTCCAGGACTTAACCCGGAAAGATAATATATTCTAATAGACTAGAGAATACTAAAACGACTTTAAAAAGATTAAGCAACACGTGGAGGAAGATATTGTCCTATTTATACCTAATCCTAATAAACTATTCGAATTAGAAACCAACGCCTCAGACTTCGCCATGGGTGTATAACTCGGATAACGAGATAATGAGAATTAACTATAACCAGTTGCCTTTATGTTAAAAAAGTTTAGCGGACCTGAACTTAACTACTAGATATATAATAAGGAACTTATAGTAATTATTAAAGCATTCAAAGAGTGGAGACCACAACTATTAGGAACAAAACACCCAGTTAAGGTGTACATAGACCATAAGAACCTTTCTTATTTTATAACCTTAAAAGCACTTAATAAATGATAAATCAGATAGTTAGAGTTTTTATCTGAATTCAACTTTGAGATCAACTATAAGAAAGGAAACGAAAACGGCAGAGCTGACGCTCTTAGCTGCTAATTGGACCACAACGTCCCAGTACTAGAGGAAACCTAAGTTATCTTAAAATAAGATAAGAACGGAAACCTTGTGCTAGTAATGAGACTCTTAATGATAGCTAGGAAGGTTAATACTAGCTTAACTGGATGAATAACCCCTGAAACTATTAGGGAAATATACTTAGCCCCAGCATATGGACACTAAGGCGTTACTAAGATATGGAAACGCATCTGGCAACACTACGATAAAACTGCTATACGACAGGAAGTAGCAAATACTATTAAAGACTGCGAAATTTGCGCCAAAAGCAAACCTAGCTGATATCAACCCTATGGGAAAATTTAACTACTACTAGTACTAGAAGTAGTATAGTAATCCATATCTCTGGACTTTATTGTTAAATTACTAAAGTCGAAAGAACCAATGACTAATACTAAGTATGACAGCATTTTGGTTATTGTAGACCAACTCATGAAATACGCCTACTTTATCCTATATATAGAATTAAGCACTGTAGAAGACCTTGGTTATGTATTTCTGAAAACTATTGTTAGCTAATATGGTATGCTAATGGAAATTGTGTTAGATAGAGATAAACTGTTTACTTTAAAGTTCTGGAGATCCCTGATCTCGCAGCTTGGATCTGATCACAAACTCTCGACCGCTTTTTATCTGCAAACTGATGGACAAACCGAACGAATCAACCAAATCCTTGAAATCTACCTACGCTATTATGTTAATTACAAATAAGATAATTGGGTATTGCTACTACTAATGGCCTAATTCGCCTATAATAGTGCAGTAGGAGAAAGTATGAAAGAATTACTATTCTATCTTAACTATGGATTTAACCCCACTGCATATAGAGAACCACGACAAGGCCTAGCAGCACTTAGAGCTATGGTAGATATCAAGAAAATTCGAGAAATTTAATAGGAACTTCCTAAAGACCTCAAATTTGTGCGCGAACGTATGCGCAAATACGCCAACAAGAAAAGAGTTGAGGGACCAACTCTGAAGGAGGGAGATAGTGTCTACTTCACCTGATGAAACATTAAAACTAAACGACTAAGTAATAAATTGGACTATAAAAAACTTGGACTATTTTGAATTGATAAAAAACTATTAGATGTTAGCTATAAACTCTTACTACTAGATACCATAAAGTGCTATCTAATCTTTCATATTTCACTTCTCAAACTAGCACTATAAGGATTGTAAATAAACGACCTTATTATTGTGGAATTAAATGAACTAGAATATGAGATTGAACGAATTATTAACCACATTAAAGATAAGAATAAAACCTAATACCTCATTAAGTGGAAGGGGTATGGGTATGAGGATAATATATAGGAACTAGCCATAAATCTCGAATATATATAAGATTAACTCCGCATATACTGGGAATAGTAAATAACAAACGAACTACAAATAGCACCTGTACCCAAGAGGACGCGCGAAGACAAGACCTAGTTTATTTAACCCCATCCTATAGTTAGATTAATATAATAAGACTAACTATGAGATGCTAACCTATTTATATGATTAGGGATACTAGTAAACTAGGACGCCTCACCTAATAGAAAGTTTGGGGTACTAGGATTCTAATCCCCTAAGACTGTATCTAAATCAACTACGCTAAAACTACCTATGGACTGAGCCTCTAGTATGGGAGAAGCTACTAGTTCCTCCTTAGTGACTTTATAACCTTTATAAAATACTATCCTTTTTTGCTTTCTCAAATGATCTAGCTGCGCTATAGACTTATCTAACTTAGCCTGCGCAGCACGTAAGGTAGCAGCCTTTTTATATAACACCTCCTCCTCTGCTACTTTAGTATCCTCTAAATGAGCTGCCTTATCTAGTAATTAATTGACTAGAGAATAAATTAGCAAAATAATAAATACTAGTATAGTAATAATATATATGAGTGTTACGACCCGTTATGCAAGGATAACAACCAACCAACCCACCTAGGCGTCAGACGACTAGGACAGGATATTTGTACTGCAGGATCACGGGAACACCAGGGATGCCCACAGCATGGAAGAACTATAGTATAAGTCACGTGATAATAAGATAAAGAATGATTAGTGGAGCGCAGAAGGAAGCGCTTAGTAATCAGTTAGTCTTACCAACTAATCGCAATTACTAATACATAGAGGTGATCACCTAATAGCAGGACCAGGGACTATTTAGGACTTATATATAGTATAGACTTGGGACTCCTAAGAACAGACTTCTATAGCTCTTTAGCAATTAACTTCGTAATTACCCCAATAGGTACTCTCAGCCTCATCTTATACTGCGACCCCCTTATAAGGACTACAACCAATCACCATACTCCTAGAACCCCAAGATTTATTTAGCAACACAGCATAGCAAGACCACACTATCAACCTAGCGTCATCCCTCAGCTTCTATTAGCAGAACCCTACCATTAGATAGCTAACCATAACACTTTAATTGCTCCTATTCAATAAGTTAACCTTTAATACTACTAAATAGTATAAGATAGGAATCATATCAACTCCTAATAACAACGCGCAGCAAGCCAACAGTGCTAGGAACATACAACCCACAGCCCTAAGACCCACAAACAACCCACAGGCCCAGATAGCCCCTACAAACACCCAGGAAATAATAAGCCTTCAATAGATATACGACATAATCCTCCAGCTCCAACAGGAAAACGCACAACTAGCTACCCAACACAGACCCAAGGCCAAATACCCAGAACCTGCTCCATACTCAGGAGAGCCAGGAACCCTTCAAGGATTTCTCACCCGCACCTAAACTTACTTTTATTACTACGCCGCCTCATTTCAAGATGAAACCACAAAGGTTCACTAAGCTATATCCTTCCTCAGGGGAGATACTCTCACCTAGTTTGAACTATTAATAAGAGACTAACTAGGCAGACTATATAACTAGCAAGATGAAGAAACTCAGAAAGTATTTAGGAAGTATAGCAAGTTTAAGAAGAAACTTTAGGAAGCTTTTAGAAGCCTGGATAAAGAATGAATTACTGAACGCAAACTCACCAATCTCATATAGAAAGAATTAGCTAGCAAGTATGCTGCTAAGTTCTAGCAGATTTCATCTAAGCTAGACTGGGGAGAAGAAGCCCTAATAGCTAAGTTCTACCAAGGCCTAAAGGAAGAAGTCAAGGACAAGCTCGCACAACTTAACCGCCCCAAAGAACTCCACTAATATGTGGATACTATAGTTAAAATCAATAACCGCCTCTATAAATAACGCCTTAAATATAAAGGATAGTCCACTTAGAGCAATAAAGTAAAATAAAACAATAACAGAAGAAAGGGCAACCCATACCAACCTAGTAATAACCACTACGCTAAACAAACCTCTAACCATAGGTATAACCCCAGGGCCCCTCAGTATACTACTACCTACAGACACTATAGTGGACCTATAGACCTCAGCACAGCCCACAAAGATAGCAAGCAGAATAATAACTAGAAGAAAGACAAGCAATACTATAACTGCAATAAGATAGGATATCTAGCCTATGAATATTAATCCCCTAAGAAAGAACGCTTTCAACCAGTACCCAAGAAACAACAAGCAAGCCTCGCTATTAAAACTACACCTCACGAATAACTTCATTAGACTACCTGCTATAATGACAAGTGTGGAACCCACTCAGACCACAAGGAACACACAGGGTGGTACCCAAAAAACCCTCATTAGTCAGGATATAATACCACTAGTATCCCCCTAGCACCTATATATACCCTAGCAGTAAGATACTAAACCTACTCAAAGGCAGAGAGGAAAGCCAACAAGCAACTTGACGAAATATTGCACATACCCTCAGGCGTAGACATCAAAATTAATAACAAAGTCCGCATTACCAGGCTATAACAAGGACTTCAAGCATATAAGCTACAAGCAAGAATATAACCCAAAGAAGTCATATAGCAATAACAGATTAGGTCACTATAAGCCTATATTAAGAGACAATAGGATGCCAGGAATAACCCTGAGCGAATCCAGCAGATCAATAACAAAACAAAAGGCTAAGCAGCAAGAGAACCTACATAGAACTATAAGATATAGCCCTCTCAAGAATAATAAGATGAACTCTATCACGCCAGAAGAGCTAAATGGAATAAACTATCCGCTATAATAACTAATGAATGGCAGCCAAACCCAGAAGTAGAAAAATAGATTAAATAAACCTCATTTGAAATTAATAACACCTCATCCAAAGGAACTAGATCAGAGCCAGCCAACTACTCAAGGTACCTCTATAAGAAGGAAATTAACCCTCACCAGGACGACCAGGAAATTGCCTTTTACAGCATATCCAGACGCAAAAGAAGAAACCTCTCATTTACAATATAGGTTAAAGGAGATCATACCTATCTCAACCCCATACACAACTAACACTATTATATATTCTAGGCTTAGTGCCTCACGGACTACTGCAATAAACACCAAGCTAACAAGTATAAGTATAACTTCTATCCTCAAAGATACAACACCGGGCCCATCACATAATACTACCTAGAGAATTAACTCCCCATATAGGACTTAGCCTAAATAATCAATAATAATATAGTATTATTTAAACCACATCATTACTACCCCATGAGATATCTTAACGACCCCTATATGGAATAGGACCAATACATAAATAACAAATGCTAAATCCACTTAGAAGAAAAAGCTAAGGCATAGCGGAGACAACTCCAGCGCCAATAGTCAAAAAACTAAACTCACCTACTAATAAGGAACAACAACAGGCAAAAACAACAAGGTTCCTATACAGCGCAATAGCGCAAAAAACTTAACAATACAAGCACATACAAGTCTAAATACAACTTAACAGAAAATAGACTACCGCAATAATTAATAGCAGAGCCTAAGGAAACTTTATTTCGCCCAGAATAGTAAACAAACGACAGATAACCTAGAATAAGAAAGCAGTTAAAGACTACTACAACCTCAACACTATTAAAGGAGAATAAGTCCAGTACGGCGGAGGACGCATTGATATAGAGACCGCGCAACTCCCTTTGCAGATCTATGGCTAGAATGAGCGACTAAACTTCAATATTATAGAGATAGGAGATAAATATGACGTTATCC